>JANRMT010062852.1:2145047-2167658 GCA_026402145.1 Polypterus bichir lapradei | reverse complement strand
TATTAGCTGCCAGTGTCTTTTAGGGCTGATTTCAAAGTACTCCTTTGAGCAATCTTGCACCTTCCTAGATTTTAGAATTCTTTTATCCTTTGTAAGACATGAAAGCAAAGAACTTGCCTTACAGGTATGACTGCAGAAAAATATTGAATGTAACACCTGTACTAACCCAATTTCCTATCGCCTTAGAGTGGAGGAGGACTTATCTCCCTAACGCCTCCATAAAAGCCATCTGACCATTGGACATATTGTTGCTGATGACCAGGAGATTGAGGAAGATGTAAATCACAGAGATGAGCTGACATATTTATGTTAGAACAACATCGTTAAAAAGCGTTATTTTTCCACAGATTTTTATTTTTTTATTTTGGCAACTGAATATTAAATGGGAAGTACCCTGGTGCCCCAACTGTTTCTCTTTCTTTGCAGTGCTTCATTTACACCTTGCATCCCTAATCATAATTTTACATATTCAAACATCGAAGAGATCATTGGTGGAAGCAGGATGCAGTATTCCATAATGATAATGGCTTCTTTGAGAAGGATAATGTTCCCTGCCAAACTGCAAAACATTTTCAGGATTACTTTGAGGGACATGACAAAGAGTTTAAGGTGATGACTTTGCCTCCAAATTCCCAACATCTCTATCTGATCGAGCATCCGTGGGGTGTGTTAAGCAAACAAGTCCAATCCATGGAGGCCCCACCTTGCAACTTACAGGACTTAAAGGAATTCCTGCTAATATCTTGGTATCACTTACCAAAGGATGCCTTCAGTGGTCTTGTGGAGTCTATGCTTCATTGTATCAGAGCTGTTTTGGCAGCACAAGGGGGATCTGCACAATATTAGGCAAGTGGCTTTAATGTTTTACCTAGAAAGCTTTTTGCCTTAAGAGCTGTATTTTCCCCATCTTAGACTACTGTTTTTGTTTTCCCCTCCTCTCTGACTATTTGGCTAAAACAAATGCTATCATATTGGACATTATCATTACAACCAATGGAAACTTGCAAACTACTTGAATTCCTTTGTTATCTAATTTTTTTCCACCTCTACTGGGAATTCTTCTGTTTTTACATTAAATTTATTAATGTAATTGTAATTTATTTTTCTTACTTGTAAAGCCAGTTTCTGTAGCCGAGGATCAGACTGCCAAGGTCCCCGCCTTCGGCCACCACCCAACTCACTCTGCACCCAACCTCCTTGGCCCCTCCCATAGGTGGTGAGCCCATGGGAAGGAGGACCCACGTTACCTCTTCGGGCTGTGCCCGGCCGAGCCCCATGGGTGCAAGCCCGGCCACCAGGTGCTCGCCATCGAGCCCCACCTCTAGGCCTGGCTCCAGAGGGGTGCCCCGGTGACCTGCGTCCGGGCAAGGGAAAATGTTGTCCAGAGTTTTTGATCTTCATTGGAGGTTTGTTGAACTGCTCATTGTCTCATCCCTCACCTAGGACCAGTTTGCCTTGGGTGGCCCTACCAGGGGCATAAAGCCCCGGACAACATAGCTCCTAGGATCATTGGGACACGCAAACCCCTCCGCCATGATAAGGTGACGGTTCAAGGAGGGGCGGAGGAGTGGAGGAGTTCAAGTATCTCGGGGTCTTGTTCACGAGTGAGGGAAGAAGAGGGAAGTGAGGGAAGAATGGACCGTGAGATCTACAGGCGGATCGGTGCGGCATCCGCAGTGATGCGGGCTCTGCATCGGTCTGTTGTGGTGAAAAAAGAGCTGAGCCATAAGGCAAAGCTCTCAATTTACCAGTCGATCTACGTTCCTACCCTCACCTATGGTCATGAGCTATGGGTAGTGACCGAAAGAATGAGATCGCGAATACAAGCGGCTGAAATGAGTTTCCTCCGCAGGGTGTCTGAGCTTTCCCTTAAAGATAGGTTGAGAAGCTCAGTCATCCGGGAGGGGTTCAGAGTAGAGCCGCTACTCCTCCGCATTGAGAGGAGTCAGATGAGGTGGCTTGGGCATCTGATCAGGATGCCTCCTGGACGCATCCCTAGTGAGGTGTTCCGGGCACGTCCAACCGGGAGGAGGCCCCGGGGAAGACCCAGGACACACTGGAGGGACTATGTCTCCCTGCTGGCCTGGGAAAGCCTTGGGATTCTCCCGGAAGAGCTGGAAGAAGTGGCCGGGGAGAGGGAAGTCTGGGCCTCTCTGCTTAAGCTGCTACCCCCGCGACCCGACCCCGGATAAGCGGAAGAGGATGGATGGATGGATGGACTTGTAAAGCATTTTAAGTTACACTCTTCTAAGTGTAATATATAATTAAGTATTTTGAGCATTAGGCTTAAACCATACCGTAAGATTGCTGTCTGTGTCTAACACACTAATCCACTGTGACCCATTCATCCATTTCACTTTATTTTCACTCTACTTTTCTTAGTAAGGGATAGAGTGGAAAATGTTGAGCTGGAAAGATCAGCTCGCTCTATCATCATCAGCTACTTTTAATTCTTTACAGTACAGACAGGTTGAGCTAAGCCAATGGCTAAAAGTTGCACACATGACATTGCTTCATTTGCAAATATAGTGCTACTTGGATATCCGCTTTAATGAAAGGGTCCTTTCAATTCTTCACTTTAATTTTTAATCCCCATGCTGATCTCTATAGTTTGGTTTGTCAAAACCAGTAACCTTCTGGCTTGTAGCACTGTTGGAACTAATGTTACCCAGTCCCGTTACTTATATCAGGTCAAGTTCCCTGTGGTCATTCAGATGTGTGTCCTCCTCCAACGGTGGTCCTTACTTTTGGTTATCCATCTGGCCCCTTAGCATATTCTCACTATCATGACTGGGACTATAGATGCATGGAAAACAATACGTGGTGCTTTCACTGTTAGTGAGGTAATAAGAAGGGATGACATATATAACTCATTACCTAGATTGCCATACCCAGTGGCGCACAAACCTCTGTGTTTAACCCTTCACTAGACAATCACACAGGATCATAATTTCTTTACCTGCTAAGCAGTACTCCCCTTGACTCTATGGATGATCATTGGTTCTTCGTGTTTGCAATCAGTCTTCATCAGTAGAGTCCAGTAAAGTTTGTTGGGGAGTGATACAATCAAGTACTGCAATCTCTTAGTGTTTTCCACTTCTTTTATTAAGTTTTTTTTCCCCATCCCACAATTATAACAGTCAAACAACAATTATGTGAAGTCTAGCTTTTGTCTCAGTCATGGTTGCTTCAGTACCTTTGATGTGCAGGTGCCTGCCAAGCAAACAGCTAGGAAATCCTACTGACTATACCAATTTTGGGTACTTGAGGGTAGTGGCAGTTTGTAATGTGGGGCACTGGGGTGCTGCCCCTTCAAAATATTTTAAATACTCTAATTCAATTGAGTAGGTAATGTGAAATAATCATGAAATAAATTTATTTGCAGAATGTGCCTGGTGTCAGCCCATATTAAAATCGTTTAAAAATTGGTTAAAACTTCTATTTAATTTCTGTGTGAATACCTGTTTCAAAGTGTCAGTACCCTACCTAAGCATTGAGGACAATGACAGAGGTGCAAGGACCATGAAAGTAGCTACAGTCATCTTGACCAATGTTTTTTAACAGTGGTGCACCGTGGAAATAATATTGTAGTGCACTTGGGTCTGAACTTCAAGGTCTATCTTGAGAAAATGGCATAAAAGCAGCTCTGTGATTATCATGTTTAGAGCACTTTGGATGTGTCTCCTGGCTACCAGAGTCCATCTTCCCTGGGTATGTGGTGGAGACCAGCGAGCCTCACAGGGCTAGTGGATAGTTGGCATATGAGTTGCAGGCAAAGGGGTAAATCAGCTTGGAAATGACACCAAGGTGCTCACCAAGTGTGGTGTCTGGGAATGCTGATCCTGTGGCTTCTCTGGTAGTCCCAGATGTTTTGGAAGTTGAGCTTGTGTATGAGATGTATATGTGTTTGAGGAGAGTAAAATGGTGGTATGCTTTGGGATGATTTTGGCTACAAAAAGTGTAAAACTAAAGAAAAACAGGTTGGGAAACACTGATCTAGACAATAGTACGAAGCAAAATTTTTTGGCAGCCTTAGTGAAATGACTCATTTCAGACCTGAAGGAAATGAGAGCAAAATTTATGCTTAAGGAAATATAGGTATCCTGATCATAAAGGCAGAATAAGATTTCGGTTGGACTTGTCCTGTGGGTATAGTACAAGACAGGTTGGGGGGCGAGTTATGTTTTAACATGTGGGGGTCTGTGGATCTTACTATGTAAATTTGTGCAACAGGTAAACTACAGTAAGCCTGGCAAACTTGAACAGTACTGAGCAGACTGGCAGCAAGTGTAGAATAAAATTAGATTGGGAATGACTCTGTGGGTTTGTTAAATAATAAACACTTGAGAAATATAAAAGGACTAGTGATTGGATGATGTAGATATATGGAATACAGTGGAAAAGGCCAAGGACTGAGCACTCTATTAGCAGTGGCAGAATAAGATTTAGATTGAGCTTATGCTATGAATGTGTTATAGGACAGACGAAACTGCATGTTATTGAAAGATTACGGAGGCTGGGGTGCGGATATTATAGTGTGGGTTTTGGCACAGTGGAGAAACTGGGCAAGTTGGCAGAGGGTTGGGCAATTTAGAGAGAGGTGTAGTATAAAATCTGCGTGGCAGGTGTACCTGTTCCTTTCCACACCTATAGGGCAAGTTATGGGAAGAAAAAGGGGACTGTGGATGTCATGGAATAAAGTTTTGGAGCACACTAGAAATGGGAATGCTGGCAACATATTGGGCAGCATGATGGAAAGGGCATAATACTACATTTTATCCTAGATCTGTCCTATGGATCTGGTACTAGACAGGCCATGATGTGCATTGATGCTATGATGAGGACCACAAGAGCATGTTGAATGACCAGATAGATAGATAGATAGATAGATAGATAGATAGATAGATAGATATGAAAGGCACTATATATTAGATGTGCTCCTTCAGTTTGTTCCCCCAAAAACTGCGAAACAGCCCAAATATTTTTCACAATCCTCCAGCTCTTGCGGGCATCATAGACCCCTAAACCCCTGGCACATCTTCTCAGACTTCAAAAAAGAAAATAATTCCCACACATCTGTTTTCCTAAAAATCCATACAATCGTAAAATACACATGTACACGTATGTGCACGCAAATACGCATAAACACTCTCAAAAACATTTAAAAGTGAAATAGCTGACATGTTTGCCATACCAGAACTTAAGTTGAATGATGAACAGAAAATATAAATGTATATGCGCGCGCACACACACAATAGTACTGTAAAGGTCAATGTGCATAGATACATTAAGCCACCCCGTACTCATCTGTCTAACTATGCAGGTTGTTTACTTCATTTAACCTAATATGGAAGTATTTTGTTTCAAATGAAATTAAATTCAATTTCTTGTTCATTTTACTCAACATTTACTTGTGTTCATAATATACTGCATAATTTAATTGAGTGATTGTATATTATGAGGGACGTTCAAAATTTTTCCGCACTTTTATGTTTCCTTTGGGAAAGGTTAAGGCGGGGGGAGTAGCAATTGGGCATTAAAAAGTTGGTGCTGGGAAAATTGCTTTGTGAATGAAGGTATGTCGAAAACTATGTAGAAAAGTGATGTAATTTGTTTTTGAAATTCTTAATAAATAGGGTGCGGAAACTTTCTGAATGTCCCTCATATTATATCATACAATGGTTGTATTGTATTGTAAAATATTTTGTTGTGGAATTCCTGCGGTATCACAAAAGTAGAATTTACATTGAAGTGCTGTATGGACCATTCCATACCAAATTATTATTATTTTTTGATTATTAGGGTCTCAGAACAAATCTAACATGTAGGATTATCTCTGCTTGTTGTGTATTATATCAAATTTTACATATTTTATGTATATATTTTTTTGTGTTTGTTTTTTTTGTAACCAACAGTTTAGTCAGGAAGTTAAATTGTTTGTACTGAAAACAATTACATATTGCTTCCTGCTAAGTGCTATAGTTAAAATTGATACTACAGAAAGAACATAATATCTACATCAACATGATTCTTCCATCCATCCATTATCCAACCCACTATATCCTAACTACAGGGTCACGGGGCTCTGCTGGAGCCAATCCCAGCCAACAAAGGGCACAATGCAGGAAACAAACCCTGGGCAGGGCGCCAACCCACCGCAGAACATGATTCTTACATTAGTAATTTATGCTTTTCTAATAATTATACCATGTATGTTTTTGTGCTCATTAAATTTGCATTGGTTATTATGGCTTATTTTTTGCATCATAGCTAGTCGGAGTGTAGAACCACTAAGGAGCTGAAAGTCCCCTTTGTGTACTGGATGTCCTAGAAGGGCAAATTAGAGGCACTAGAGGGAACTTTATCCTTGTGTTCTTATAGCAATATACGGTAGTTACTTAAATTAAAGTATAGTTAAGCTAACATATTAACCTAACATTCTGTCTCCTTTAGAAGAATGATCAGAGGATGTGTCTTACTTCTGAATGAATAATTACAAAAAGAAATCAAATTGAAGAGGATGAGCCAATTGTAGAAGAAAACACATGAATTATTTGCAGGAATCTTTAATTATGATGCACAAGTGTTTATGAAAAACTCGTACCATTGTAGTAAAATGAGGGCACATATTTTTTGAAGCACACTACAGAGTCTAAATATAATGTTATAAGCAGAACAGTGCTTTATAATGCATATGAAGCATGCTGGAAATGTATCACAAACTTAGCCACAGAAAAAATGAACAGTCGTTTGTTTTCCAGGAGCAGATTTCAATGCTTCTGAACTATTTTTAGTTGCTTTTATTTTTAATTAATTTGAAAGTTAAAACACCTTTAGTTTTTTAATACTAAACACAGGATAAAAAATATAATTCAAACTTTCATTCCAGCACTTTCAATTTTAAAATAAAAATATATATGAATAACATGGGTTGCTATTTAATGCTATATTAGGACATTTGGCAAGCACTTTTTAGTTTTGACTTCACATCTAAACTTACAATACAGACATAATTAAAAAAAAATAATTATAAAGCTTTTTTTTTAATGATCAGAGTCTCACAACAAAACAAAAACGTAGAATCATCTCCAATTGTTTTATATTACATAGAACTTTACATTGTGATTTCTGCTCTTGGGTCCTTTGATGGTCTGCCACCCTGTCCACAGAGGTCTCCTTCCATGCCCCCAGTGGTGCTGATATATGATTAATTGGATTAAGTAATTCTGAGAATGTTCTGTACTGTTATTTTATTTGCTTTCTTTGGAACCAACAGTTTCACTCAGGAAAAACATGCAAATTGTTTGCACTGAAAGCATTTATATATGGCTTCTTGCTAACTGCTAGTTCAAATTGATGCTACAGAAAGAAAATAACATTTACATCAGCATGACTCTTACATCAGTAATTTATCTTTTTCTAGTAATTATACCATGTATGTGATTATATTAATTTAATTTGAATTGGTCATTCTGACCTAATTTCTGCATCATAGTGACCACATTAAGAATGTTATATTATTCTTGACCATTAAAATTATATATTATTTTTCAGGTGTGAAGAGCAGTTTGACTTCCATTCCTACTGGACCAGAACTGAAGAAACCACAAGAGTCCATAACACTTTCTTGTAAAGGAACAGGATTTACTTTTGGTAGTTATGGCATGCACTGGATACGCCAGGGTGCAGGGAAGCCCCTAGAATGGCTTGGTGCTATCTGGTATGATGCAAGTCGTACCGAATATGCAACTTCAGTAAAAGGAAGATTTACAATCACGAGAGACAATTCAAAAAGTGTAGTGTTTCTAGAAATGACTAAATTAACACCAGAGGACACTGCAACATATTACTGTGCCAGAGCAACACAGCTGTCAGGACAAATGAAGACATAATACAAAAACGACATAACTGATGCTTGGAAGTATTTCTTTGTTTTTGTAAAAATAAGAATGAGTTAAAAAGTGCATTCAAAAGGTAACAGCTGTGATAATGTGTGTGCTAAAATAGTACAATGTGAAAACTTAACATTAAAAAGAATATTGGCTTTTATATTTAAAGAGGTTAAAAGGGGAAATATTGCCAAAATTTGATATTCCTCTATCATATCATTGCTTTTACATACTCAGTTTAAAAAGACAAACTGTTTAGACATTAATGGCTTTCAGTATTAAGCAACCTGTGGCCTTATACTGATGTGATAGTTACAGGCTAACCAGTATTAGAAGAATAAAGCTTTTCAGGAAGCCTCAGATGTGTTGAACATTAATAGATAATGTGTTCATGAGAGTGATTCAGGAAAATACATCGGCATCTTTTAATTTATACATAGCTACATTATAAATACTTGAACTTGCTCCGAACAGTTATTCAGTTGCACTTCAATTGTTTCATAATGGTTTCAGGACTTCAGCAGCTATTATGGATCTTGTTAACAGACAAGAGAGATAATCTGTGTTAATATAAAACTTAAATGTACATTCCTTAGCGATCCCATCATGATTGATGGAGAAACCTTCAATTTCTGCATACTTTATCGTGCTACAAATTAAAATTTAAATAGAATAAATTGCCATTTTGATGCCTACTACTATAAAAAGTGAACTTTCAGTCTCTGCTTTTAAATCCAGGCTGAAGACTCACTGCTTCAGTTTAGCATACCCTGGCTAGAGCTGCCAATTAACTGTGCACACTGCACATCTGTTGTTAGTCATTAGTACCAAAGTATAGGTAATATGATATTTATAAACTGTTAATAACCCTCGCCTATTCCATTTCTCTTCTCAGGATCCTCATATGGCCCTTGGTACCACTGCTCTGCCAACAAGTTGTTTGCCTGTCTATGGATACATCATCTCAGATAAAGAAGTACTGGAATCATGAGGTAGAAGGGTCCTTTCATCAGACTGGGTGACCCAGTGCTGATTTAAAATGGAATGGCCAGTAGGGTGGAGGTGGCTTGTTGGCCGAGGTCTCCAGAGCTCTGACTGTGTCTGATTTGTCTGATTCCTTTTTGACAATCTAGCCATGGTTCTATAATGACTGATTGACAGATATTGTTGTTTATTTGTTTAAATTAATTAGTTTCTACTTTGTTTTAGATGTATTTGAACAAATTTGTATCCTTATATTTGATAGTTTTGTATTTAGTGAGTGGTATAATCTACTCTTTCATTTTACCTGGAAAGCTGTTGTACATCTCTGTGCCTGCACTTTGTGAGGAGTGCTTTGCAAGAACAAAGTAGTTTCTACTGTTGTGTATTTCTGAGGTGGCAATGACAGATTGCTCATCCAGCTCTGTGAAGAGGATTACTTCTGTTCTGTTTTGTGTGTTGTTTTTACCCCATTTTTGAAACCCATTGCATGCCCAAACTACCTGGAAGCTGGTCTCTCTCTGAATTGCCTTTCCCATCATGGGGAGGATAAAAGCTGTACAAGATACTTTTTAGGAGACATTGGTTGGTTGGGATCAGTGAATTGGATCAAGACAGTTGTTTTTGGTCCCTGGTGTGAGATTAGCTCTATTAAGGGAAAATTTGATAATCTGATGTTAGATTGTATTCGTTTAGGAGAGTAGGTCTTTTTTTTTTTTACTTTACATTTGTGTAATTATTTTGATGGATGTGTGATCCTTAACCAGCAACAGTAGATGGAATGGGAGAGCATAGGGTGGTCATGAGGTTGCTGGAAAGAGGTGGATGGCACTCCTGTTACCTATGAAAAAGAATGAAGGTCCAAGTCTTTAGAGTCCTGGTTTTCCTGCCTTGCTACTGTATATAGCTGCAAGACATTGATGCTATCCCATGACCTGCGACGAAGACTGGATTCATTTGGTACTGTCTCTCTTTGGAAAATCCTTGGGTACCACTGGTTTGACTTTGTATTGAATGAGCGGTTGCTCACAAAGTCCCGAATGAGGTGCATTACCTGCATTGTAAGGGAGCATCAGCTATGGAACTATTGTCAGGTGGCGTGGTTCCCCAAGGGTGATCCAGCGAGCAGGATCCTCATTGTTATGGACCCAAGTGGCTGGACCAGGTCAAGGGGATGCCCACATAGCACCTGGCTGCGGCAGATAGATGGTGATTCTGGAGGGTGGGAGTGGACTGCGTGCTTGCCTGGGGGGTTGCCAACCAGGATCCTGAGCTGTTTTGTCATGTGGTGGGTGTGGCAATGCGCTGTAGTAGTGCATGCTCCCCAGCCTGACCTGACCTGACCTGATGCATGATTATTTCCCTCTAGAATATTTTTAAGCAAGAAAGAGACAGGGAGGAATAGCTATAGTGGGGCTACTTATATATATATTTTTTTACTCTTAGGATATTTTGTTATTGCAAAAGACTTGGTAAAGGGGTGCAGGCAAAAGTAATGGATGTTTTCCCTTCTATTTACTGTGATTTTAATGGATGCTGTTTTTTTTATCAATTTATTGTTTCCTTACAGAATTTACAAATATACTTGAAGTTTTTTTAAAAAAATTGTTTATTTTTAAGATTTTTGCTTAATAAACCCTGAAGTTTTGGGGGTGTCTGCCTCTCTTTGCTGTTCCACTGGTTCTTGGTCCCTTTACTTGACATCTACAGTGGTGTGAAAAACTATTTGCCCTCTTCCTGATTTCTTATTCTTTTGCATGTTTGTCACACAAAATGTTTCTGATCATCAAACACATTTAACCATTAGTCAAATATAACACAAGTAAACACAAAATGCAGTTTTTAAATGATGGTTTTTATTATTTAGGGAGAAAAAAAATCCAAACCTACATGGCCCTGTGTGAAAAAGTAATTGCCCCCTGAACCTAATAACTGGTTGGGCCACCCTTAGCAGCAATAACTGCAATCAAGCGTTTGCGATAACTTGCAATGAGTCTTTTACAGCGCTCTGGAGGAATTTTGGCCCACTCATCTTTGCAGAATTGTTGTAATTCAGCTTTATTTGAGGGTTTTCTAGCATGAACCGCCTTTTTAAGGTCATGCCATAGCATCTCAATTGGATTCAGGTCAGGACTTTGACTAGGCCACTCCAAAGTCTTCATTTTGTTTTTCTTCAGCCATTCAGAGGTGGATTTGCTGGTGTGTTTTGGGTCATTGTCCTGTTGCAGCACCCAAGATCGCTTCAGCTTGAGTTGACGAACAGATGGCCGGACATTCTCCCTCAGGATTTTTTGGTAGACAGTAGAATTCATGGTTCCATCTATCACAGCAAGCCTTCCAGGTCCTGAAGCAGCAAAACAACCCCAGACCATCACACTACCACCACCATATTTTACTGTTGGTATGATGTTCTTTTTCTGAAATGCTGTGTTCCTTTTACGCCAGATGTAACGGGACATTTGCCTTCCAAAAAGTTCAACTTTTGTCTCATCAGTCCACAAGGTATTTTCCCAAAAGTCTTGGCAATCATTGAGATGTTTCTTAGCAAAATTGAGACAAGCCCTAATGTTCTTTTTGCTTAACAGTGGTTTGCGTCTTGGAAATCTGCCATGCAGGCCGTTTTTGCCCAGTCTCTTTCTTATGGTGGAGTCGTGAACACTGACCTTAATTGAGGCAAGTGAGGCCTGCAGTTCTTTAGACGTTGTCCTGGGGTCTTTTGTGACCTCTCGGATGAGTTGTCTCTGCGCTCTTGGGGTAATTTTGGTCAGCCTGCCACTCCTGGGAAGGTTCACCACTGTTCCATGTTTTTGCCATTTGTGGATAATGGCTCTCACTGTGGTTCGCTGGAGTCCCAAAGCTTTAGAAATGGCTTTATAACCTTTACCAGACTGATAGATCTCAATTACTTCTGTTCTCATTTGTTCCTGAATTTCTTTGGATCTTGGGATGATGTCTAGCTTTTGAGGTGCTTTTGGTCTACTTCTCTGTGTCAGGCAGCTCCTATTTAAGTGATTTCTTGATTGAAACAGGTGTGGCAGTAATCAGGCCTGGGGGTGGCTACGGAAATTGAACTCAGGTGTGATACACCACAGTTAGGTTATTTTTTAACAAGGGGGCAATTACTTTTTCACACAGGGCCATGTAGGTTTGGATTTTCTTTCTCCCTAAATAATAAAAACCATCATTTAAAAACTGCATTTTGTGTTTACTTGTGTTATATTTGACTAATGGTTACATGTATTTGATGATCAGAAACATTTTGTGTGACAAACATGCAAAAGAATAAGAAATCAGGAAGGGGGCAAATAGTTTTTCACACCACTCTATGTCTCAATCTAAATAACTTCAGGAATATATTAAATGCTAAAGTTTAATATATTAACATTATTATGCAGGTTATAAGGTTTGTGTGATGTTTACCCTGCTCATCAGCCAATGACAAGAGCCCTGTTTAATTACTCTGTATTAAATTTAAATTTGTACTTAATCATTCAGTACCTCACTATATTTGTCAAGGTTCCAGAACACTCTGGGTGGTGCCACATTTTGTATGGAATAATTTATTGCATTTTGGGGTTTGAAGCATAATCTCTCACCTTTAAACTTCCATCTCATCATGCCCAGCACTGTTTCTTTGTCATATTTTAAGTTGCAAAAGCAAGGATTCTAAGATAACTTTCTCCTTGCAGCCCGTAACTGTCAGAAAATTGTTGAACTAGAATGGCATCTTTTTATGTTAGATAAAATTAACTTTTATATGCTGTTCATAAATCACTAATAGCATGAGCAGAACTCCTTGCTCTTACAAAAAGTTAAGATTGAAATACATCATATGAGAGCACAATAATGTGTGTTTTGGGCTATAGCTATTAAACCATTAGCACTTAGACTCCATGAATGTGATTTTATTTACTTACATCTATTCAATAAAACCTAAACCACATTGCTCAATACTAACAAATCCTTCAAGATCAACAATTTCTTGAAAGTCTACTAAGAATTATTTTCATAATTGCAGCATAACTCTTTCTAAAAGGTCTCCCCCTTCCCAGCTTTACAGAAGAAGAAACCTTTGTATTACATTCCCCTTTTTCAATCCTTAAACTTAAGGATGCTCTGAAAACGATGGGAACTTAACAAGCCCTGGTATCAGCTTGGTTCATATTTAATTATTTTCTGGAAGTAGTTGTCCACTTCTGCTCTTTTTAATTCTGTATTCTTCCTTCAAGAAATGAATTCTGCAATGAATGTGACTCCAGTTTCTCCTGTGCCAAAACTGGACAAAGACCAATACATTGCTTTAATTATATCTTTATATGTTTGACGAACTCCAGTGCCAAGTTACTGGCTAAGCTTTTCATTCAGTGTTCATATTCACAAGATATGTCATTTATAAGAAGGCACCAGACAGCATTTGTGACCTTTTGTGAGCAGTTGATGCTGCCTCTACTTCATTATATACCCCTGATGTTCTCTCATTAAATGTTGAAAATATGTTTGACAACATAAATTGGATCTTTTGATGTTGGGTTTTAATTGTGAATGGGTTTGTAGCAGAATTTATAAGTATGTTTAAGACTTTATTGTTTTTCATCAGCAGTAACTTTTAATTCTGAAATTTCCCAACCCAATTAAATTTGCTGTACCATATTTCATCTTCTGCATGATCTGTCTCTAGTGACTGTTAGCCTTCATGGCATCTTCCAGAAATGTTTATTTTCAAGATTTTATTTCTTTTCTTTAATATTTCAATGAAAGAAAGACATTTTCCACTGTTCTGCTACTTTTTTTATTTAAACTATGAAGCACAGTGATTTAATATAGCCTTCAATTTGATTATTAATTTTATATTTAAATATATATTAAAAAACATTAACTAATGTTTTCTTCATATTTTGTTACTTTGTGTTAAGATTGTTTTTCCAGCATGTGTGCTGCCATTCTGGGCCTCAACTGCACGGATTGCTAACATTTTGGTTCTGGGAAGTCACAGTTTGCCTAACAGTGATCAGATTATTCCAGATTGTGGATCGTTTCCAACAACTTTCTCCTTGTGGTTTTTATAAAAAAATTGAAATTCTTGCATTTTATTTAGACATTTTTTTGTTTTTGCATATTGGGCTTGACAGATCTGGATGACTTTCACTAGGTTTTTGATTCATCTTCAAATCTGGTCCCTTTATTCTGCCCTTGTGGCCTGCCAATTGACAGAACATTTATATGACAACAACACCTTACTTTTCCTTGGTAATGCTGACTCTAATCTGCTTTACAGTATTATTTCTGGTTGGTTTATACAAAACTATCTTGGGCTATAAAATATACTGACCCCTTTTCTCTACACAGTCTGTCTTACCTCCACATATTCCACTAACAGATTTAAATACCTTGGCATTGACATCTCCAGCCATTAGTTTTTTATTTTTAATTTAAATTTTGTACCCTGTATACTTTCTGTTAGTTTCATACTTCCCCTTTCTATCCCCTTTAAAAATTGACCTGGAGTCAAATCCCATTTTCATCATTTTCTTTGGAATTGCTTTGAACTTTAGAGTTCCCAAACATAAAGTCTCAGATGTTATACTTCAATTAGAGGCATAAATCTTTGTCTTTCATCTGTGTTCTATTTTGATTCTTTTGTTTTGTGACATATGGCTGGGGCTCCTGTCCAGCCGGGATGCCTCTAGGCTGGAAAGAATGGTGAGGATGCAGAGAGTAGAGTTGGCAAAGGAGAATGAGTTTAAATACCTGGGATCAACGGTACAGAATAACAGGGATTATGGAAGAGAGGTGAAAAAGAGAGTGCAGGCAGGGTGGAGTGGGTGGAGAAGAATGTCAGGAGTAGTTTGTGACAGGCAGGTATCAGCAACAGTGAAAGGGAAGGTCTACAGGATGTTCGTGAGACCAGTTATGTTGTATGGGTTAGAGATGGTGGCATTGACCAGAAAGCAGGAGACAGAGCTGGAGGTGGCAGAGTTAAAGATGCTAAGATTTGCATTTGGGTGTGACAAAGATGGACAGGATTAGAAATGAGTACATTAGAGGGTCAGCTCAAGTTGGATGGTTGGGAGACAAAGTCAGAGAGGCAAGGTTGCATTGGTTTGGACATGTGCAGAGGAGAGATGCTAAGTATATTGGGAGAAGGATGCTAAGAATAGAGCTGCCAGGAAAGAGGAAGGCCTAAGAGAAGGTTTATGCAGGTGATGGGGGTAACAGAGCAAGATGCAGAGGACAGGAAGTTATGGAAAAGGATGATCCACCGTGACGCTGTAACGGGAGCAGCCGAAAGAAGAAGAAGAAGAAAACACAACAATACACAAATGAGACATCTGAACCTCAGCAAGGGGAGGAATCCAGGCAGAAATAGCAAATGAGCGTACAGTAAGCACCCTACCTTGACCCAAAAGACGTTAGACAGGTGGATCTCTCTTCCAGATCTAAAACTATATTATTGGACTTGCTCTAATTTGGAATTGGTTCAGAACTCCTGTTAAACCATGATCTTGGTTCCCAATCAGCTTTACTCTGGTAAGCACAATCTTCTTTTTGTTTTTCATTTCACCACTTTGAAAATCAATGCAAACCTTCCTAAATAGGGTTTAGTTATTCTCCTTACTAAAACCCTCTAAAATATCTGTAATGAACCAGACATCTACATGTTCCATTTGTTAAGATCCAGATTCTCCATCTTTTCCTTTGCTTCGTTCTGTTAATTTTATTTAAGATCAGTGTTGGATAACATGATGTTTGTAATGTTAATTGCATGCCCGCATGGAAAGTGAGCGCATATGTTTTTGCGTATGTGTGAGAATAGCGTGCACCTTCGGTTGTTGTGTTTTCTAGACTTGAAAAATAAAGAACATTCTAGCAAGTGAGAAACGGTGTACTTTGTAGACACAACATTTGGCGACGAGAATGGCCGAACTTTCGCTGCCACCACCACCTCATTACTTACCTTTACCTGGCGAGCCTTCGGTGCCTTGGACTCGCTGGTTTGAATCTTTTCAAACTTATCTGATCGCGCTTGGATTGGACTCAGTACCTGACGTACGCAAGCGTGCCATCTTGTTTCATTGTCTGGGCGCAGAAAGGCAGCGTGTTTTTCATACATTGGGGGTAACCGACTCATATGACGCGGCAGTTCAGGCCCTCAAGAAGCACTTTTCTGGAACACAGAGCGTCCTTTTACGGCGGTTTCACTTTCGTCAGCGCAGCCAGTTGGCAGGTGAGTCAATCCGACAATATACAGCCGTGCTACGGGAATTAGCAGGGCACTGCAATTTTGGTCCGCTTCAGAACGAGATAAGGGATCAGCTGATAGAGAAAACGCATAGTGTACCTGTGAGGGAGAGATTATTGATGGAATCTGACGAACTCACACTAGAGAAAGCGATAGAGATTGCGTGCCAGGTTGAATCAGCAGTGCAGAGCGCGGCACAGCTGACAGCAGCTCCTGCTTTGTCAGCGCAGACGTTACAGTTTTCAGGGATAACTATGCCGAGACAGCTGCCTCATTCCTGCAAGCGCGGAGAAACCTCAATATTTCAGGACAATACTGTGCGAATTGTGGATCTAACCATCACCAGCACAGGGATTCAGTTGCCCAGCAAGAGGTCAGCGATGTAGAAAATGCAACAAATTAAACCATTTTGCAAGATGCTGTCGTTCGTCCCAACTGCCCTCACCTTCACATTCAGCACCAGCATCTATCCATACAGTGCAGTCTGTTTCTTCTAACTTCAAGACTTGTGCAGTATATATACAGGATGTGTGCATACCTTTGCTTTTGGATACTGGCGCTAAAGTGCCTCTTCTTAATTATGCTACATACAAGCAGTTCTATTCTCACTTACCTTTGCAGAGGCCATCAATAGCTCTGGCTGGTTATGGGCACACTAAGATTGATGTTCTGGGAACGTTGCTGTTACATGTTCGTTATGGAACAAGATCTCTTTCTGAATTTTGCTTTTATGTTACAAAGCAAGGAGCCAATATTCTGGGTATTGACCTTTTCCTCAGACTCGGATTCACTGTTCTCGATTACGATGGTGCAGAAATCCTGCAAGTCACTTCTCCATGGGTGCAGAAATGGCCTGCTCTGTTTAATGGCCTAGGATGCCTATTGGAGTTTGTGCACAAGCCCAGACTTAATCTGTCCATACCTCCTGTCATTCAGCCACTGTGCCGAACACCACTAGCACTGAGAGATGATGTTACTGCAGAGTTGAAACAGCTTCTGGAGGAAGGGATTATAGAACCAGTTAGTGCATCGCCCTGGATCTCCAATCTAGTAATTGCTCGTAAAAAGTCAGGCGGGTTGTGTCTTTGTATTGACCTTCGTGCAGTTAACAAGGCTGTGGTCCCAGACAGATACCCATTACCAACAGCTGAGGAGATTACATCTCAATTTCATGGTTCCACTGTTTTTACTAAACTGGACTTACAACAAGGCTACCTGCAGATACCACTAAATCCTGATAGTAGGGATCTCACTGCATTTGTCACACACCTTGGGGTGTTCCGTTATACCCTTATGCCATTTGGGCTTTGCTCAGCACCCAGTTTATTTTCAGAAAATAATGTCATCACTCTTGGCTGGGATGTCAGGAGTATGTGTGTATCTGGATTACATCGTAATGCACGGACCAACACTCTCTGTTCATAATGAAAGGCTACAACGTGTGTTACAGCAGCTTACAAAACACAACCTCACCTTAAATGAAGAGAAGTGTATCTTTGCAGCATCAGAAATTGATTTTGTTGAGTTCCACTTATCAGCTGAAGGTATTAAACCCTTGCAGTCCAATGTGGATGCTGTTTGCAGTCTTCCTGAACCCATTTCAGCTGCACAAGTTGCTTCATTTTTAGGCATGACATCCTATTACTTACGCTTCCTGCCACAATACTCAGCTATCACAACCCCACTACGCGAGCTCATTAAAAAGGATGCACCCTGGGACTGGACCTCTGCATGCGCTGAAGCATTCCATCTCCTGAAACAACAACTCACGACTGCACCAGTTCTCTCTCATTTTAACCCAGAGGGTATGGCAATTGTTACTTGTGATGCCTCTGCCTTGGCCTTGGGAGCTGTATTGTCAGGGATGGAAGAAGGGGTGGAAAAGCCAGTTGCATTTGCCTCCAGAGCACTGAGCCTGACTGAATATTTGGGCTTGTGAGCGATGGCATATTTATTTGTATGGAAGACCATTCATTTTGAGGACAGACCATCAGGCTCTCACTTCTTTGCTGTCAACATCTGGAACAGGACACAAGCCCCTCCGGTTACATAGGTGGTCTGATCGTTTACAACAATATAATTTCCAACTGGAGTTTAATCCAGGATGGGAAAATGTAGTAGATGACCTACTGTCATGCTTTACACCAGCACTGGAGCCACTTCACAACCAAGCTGCTGACACAGACAATGACCTAATTTAGCTGCTGCATGGACCGCTACAGGATATTGTATCACTTACAGAGCTTCAGCAAGCTTCAGAAGAGGATACTGTTTTTGAATTATTACGAATTTATAGTGTTAGCACCTGACCTTACCATACCAAGGTCTGAGTTTCATAGTACCTATTTTAGGTCAGCAGCTCCATCAGATGACAGCTGTAGCAATGCATCTGAAGTGGCACCCCAGATCTCCCAACCATCAGTTGCTCAACAGCAACGACCCCAGCGGGTCCGTCAATGTCCAGGTCATTTATGGGATTTTGTCACATCCTTTAATACTTGACTTTTGGGAAGGGGGAGGGGGAATGTTGGATAACATGATGTTTGTAAGTGTTAATTGCATGCGCGCATGGAAAGTGAGCACATATATTTTTGCGGATGTGTGAGAATAGCGTGCACCTTCGGTTAATGTGTTTTCTAGACTTGAAAAATAAAGAGCATTCTAGCAAGTGAGAAATGGTGTACTTTGTAGACACAACAATCAGCTCTTCAGAATTGTGGAATTTCATCATCTTCTCCAAATCCCTTATATCTGCTATTTACCTTTTCCCAGTCTGTTTCCATGTTGAAACATGGAAAACAGAATATAATCTCCTTCTTTGCCATTGAATCGGGCAATAAAATGTCCCTTCCTTTATTTTCCTGAAATAGTATTTTTAATGACAATCTCTTCATAAAACCTGGCACACATGTACACTTGGGAGACAGTTTACTGGCTCAAATAGATGTAGTTACTTCTAACTCTTCTTTACTTTCTCCTGGTAGAAGTGAAGAAACTGCCCAATAACATCACTTCCGGTTCCAACCTTCAAGATCACTTCTCCTCCCACACGTCACTTCCGGTTTCAAACCTACAAATCATGTCTCTATCTACACGTCACTTCCTGCAGACCCACCTATATATACCACCCTCATTTTCTGTTGGGACAGTTCCTTTTTTGAACTATGTCTGTAAACACATCAATTTCTCTGTGTGCAACAGTATATGGGGAATTTCCCCAAACCTTTGACACTGTCCCTGTGTTTATTTTACAACCCACACATTTCAAATGTATGCATATATTGGTATCTCACACCCTGTAATCAGTCTGCTATGAACTTGCCACAAATTGAATATATCATTACTGCTCTCTCAATGTTGCTTTGATGCTTATCAACAGATTTTGGGTTGGTTCCCCTCTCTCATTTTTCGGTTATTTGTTCTGACTTTGGTTTCTCTACTCTTTCCATTGATATCCCTTTCCCTCTCATGTCTTCTTTCCTTTAGACCTCTTTATTCCCTTTTTACTCTACACCAGCAGAAGATCATTTCAATGTTATCTTGTGTGAAGATCCCTAATTATTTTTCCTTTGATTTTTGGAAATACACTTTTTGTAATGTGATACATCTTGAGGTCTCTGGATTTGGGATTAATTGGTCATCTTGCCGTAATACTGAGAATTGGTTAACATCAACTAAAGTCGTGTGTACATGGGTGTCATGAATCTCAAGTAGTCAGTGATGCTTAGGGCTCTCTATCTCAGCCCATCTGTGGGCCTCTGTCCACACTCCTGT
This sequence comes from Polypterus bichir lapradei, assembly GCA_026402145.1. Classification (NCBI taxonomy): domain Eukaryota; kingdom Metazoa; phylum Chordata; class Cladistia; order Polypteriformes; family Polypteridae; genus Polypterus; species Polypterus bichir. Next base: position 2,147,774 of record JANRMT010062852.1, on the reverse strand, counting down.
GGCTGAATGAGTTTCAGTTAACACCTTTCACCATCAAGAATATTCCTCACGGGACTATTTTTTACCTGTCTTCTTACTTAAACATCTTTTAAAAATATTGCTATTGTTATTATTTTTATTACTATTGATTATCTTTGTTTTGGTTTTCTTAATGTACAATTTAACATACACATGCAACATTTTATCCTTGTGATCCTGTCTCCATGAAGTAAAAAACAGTTTACAATGAAGAAACAGGCAGTAATGTATTTTTTCCTTTCGTGTTACCTTCATACTGTTTGACAAATAGGCAAAATGCTGAATGAATCTCCAAGAAAAAAAATAAAGCTTTGGTGAGAGATACTCACACTTTTCTTTAATTAATTTTTTTCTCTGTGTCAGTGAACTATATGGTCTTCATGGGGTGTGCCAGGTAAACACCCGATGAAGGCTACATGGCCAAAACATTGTGCCACTTACCACCTTTCCTTTTTAGGGCGGGGATTACCTTTTTTGTTTATTTTGCAGACGATCATTGACAGAACCCTTCATTAACTCTAAAGTTCACATTACAAAAGAACATCATATATATACTGTGTTAATAATGTATGAAACTTTTCTGGTCCACAAGGGTATCTTCTTATCTTCTGAACATTAATGAAGCATCATGGTAACCTGCTTATCTGAATTGCACAGTTGTTGACACTCTGTACTGTGCTACTGTTACAACATTGAATTACTGTAGATGCCACACGGGATGGATGGGCATCCTGGCAAGGAGAGGAAGCAGACCTGGATGGAAGAACTGGAAAGTGTGGACAGACAGCCTATTAAAAATCAGAAGATGTTGATGGAGGTTTTTTTTATTCCCCCAGCATGCTAGATGGCAGCAGCTCCAGAGGTTGGTGCACAGTAGGAAACCACCAGGGCATGCCAGGATATGTAGTGCGGCAGAACAGCCCTGCTGGGGTCACTGGGTGCCATGACAGGACGCTGTAGGGAGACAAGCTCACTATTATGGACTTCCATGTGACCCGGAAGTGCTTTCATTGGGCAGTCTCCCTGGCACTGGAAGTACTCATGGGTCTGTAAGGGACCGCCCTCCCTTATTCAGGTGAGTCGGAGCTGGGCAGTAGTGGAGCAATACTTGAATGGAGGAGGGTAGTGCAGTAGGGAGAAAGGAGGTACTGTGAGAGGAAGACTTGTGTTTGTGTCACATTTGGAGGTATTTAAAATGAAAACATTTGATTATTTGAACCTGGGACTGTACAAGTGTGTTTGTGTTGGAGTTTGGGGTTCGCTGATGCCCAGGGTTTATCACACAACCTAATTTGGACAAACTCTAATTTAGAAAAACTGAATTTCCTTGGCCATGCAAAATTGTCTACTGGTCTTCACCCTAAAGTATGTGCCTGCAGCAACTAAAGCTCCAGCTGCTAATGACATTTTGTATACTTTAAGGATTCAGAGCCTCCCTGGAGTGATAACTTCCTAATGTAAGATGAATTTTCACTTAGGGTACTTAAGGGTATCTTCTTTATGCATAGCTGCATATTTTGTGTGTGGTTCTTGAACGAATGTGGCAAAGGAAAACTTTAAGGATTTGTACTAGTCCTGCATTTTCACTCTTTGACCCTTCATGTCTAACTGGTTACACATTTACAGTATTGGTGTGGTTCAAACCCAAGAACATAGTGGTGTAGAGAAAGCAATGTTTTCAGATCCTATTAAATGAAATACTGCCAATGTAAGTACTATTAAAATGACTTAATTCCTATATTCTGATCAACAGGAAACCTTCGAAACCATAATCTGTGATCATCAGTTTAACTTACATGTATATCAAAAACACATAGAACTACTTCTTGACAAAAGTTTTGTACACCCTGGCATTAGAATGAATAGATAACAGGGTGACTGGTGTCAGTCACAGACAACATTTAAGTATAAGACTTGGCATTAAAATATCACCGATAATGGCGTATCTCATTTGCTCCGTCAAAGTCTTGCAACACTGGCAGTTACCAAATAATGTGTGTCTACTGCATTCATCCAAACCAGACAGCTGTAGATTCAATATTCTCCTGGGTATGTAAATTGAGTTTTTTTTTTCTTTTACTTAGATTTATTGTATTTATTTTATTATGCTGACATGGTATTTCAAATTCCGTTTGCCCTGCAAATTGTCTTGCACGTTACTAGAAGCTCCAAACAAAATAGAGATGGATTGCATGAAAACAAAGTTACTGATTGTTCGATCCAGTGTATAGGAAGTATCTTTGAGATGCTAGGCGTTTTGCTGTATAAGCCTCAATAAAGCAGTATGTTATATAGAATCAAACCTAAACGGATCTTTTAAGTCTTTATTGCAGTTGCATCATTTTAAAACATACAGGTTGTTAAGATAATTATAATTATGATAAGATGTAAGCTTTAATATTTATTAGCAAAATAAACAAACAAAACAGGATACTGTCCGAAAAAGTGTATTCTCCTAAATGCCCTGATTATAAAGAATGCGTGTCTATGCAAATGACGGAGAGCGGCGAGCTACTTAAGACTCCAGACACGCACCTCTTCTGTACATTTCAAAGGAAAGAATACAGAGTGGAAAAATGTCAACAAATTATATCTGCCTTTACCTCCTAACAACATATGTTATGTGTAGGTCTCTATCTATCTATCTATCTATCTATCTATCTATCTATCTATCTATCTATCTATCTATCTATCTATCTATCTATCTAT
>JANRMT010062852.1:2117239-2145037 GCA_026402145.1 Polypterus bichir lapradei | reverse complement strand
TATCTATCTATCTATCTATCTATCTATCTATCTATCTATCTATCTATTTTTGCCGAGCTGTCTACAGTTTTTTAAAACTCTAATACGAGTTCATTTCTTCTTTAGATGTTAATACTGCAATAATTTTAAGACAGTCTGAACCACAGCAGGTGAAGCCAGGGGCAAGTCTACAGCTGAAATGTGCAGTCGAAGGATTTGACGTAAGCAGCTACGGTATGCACTGGATTAGACAGGCGCCTGGAAAAGGTCTGGAATGGCTAATATACTACTACACTTCATCTAGCAACAGCTATGCCCCTTCAATAAAAGGAAGATTCACCGCTTCGAAAGACTCTTCAAACTTCTACATACACATGACCGATCTGAGAGTCGACGACACCGCAGTCTATTACTGTGCTAGGCACACAGCGAGCGAGACGGATTAGAAAGCCGCAAAAAAACAAAGCGAGAAATATCGTCGTAAAGTTTACTTATTCGAAAATGCAGGAAATGTGCTGTTACTCCTTTTTTCAACACTTGTGTTATGAAAACTGTATTAATTATGAAAAATACTTACATCATTATTATTGTTATTACTAGCAAAATACTTGCGCTTCGCAGCGGCGAAATACTGCCTTAAAATTTTTATTAAGAAAAAAATTAAACCTTTTTAAACTGAGGGGAAATATACCAATAATTATTTGTTAAGGATCTCTTTGTATACCACATTGTCATTTCGGCCCTCTGGTTGTAATATGACCAAGCTGTGCGCTGAGCTTACTCTTTAGCATGCAACGTACAGTTGGCCATGTGAACAGTAATCTTGTTTCAAATCTCACAGCTTGGATTGCTGCTGTCATAATCGGTTTGAGTTTCATGGTTTGTTTCAATTACGACAGTATTTGTAGGACTTGTGTTGAAGAGACATTCGGCATCTGTCAAGCGTTGTAAGTATACAACCGGTTTAATCGATAACTTTACATCCAGCTTTTGAGAGTTTAAACATTCATAAACATCAAAGTGTCCACTACTGAAATCGTCACCTGTCAATCTAAGATGTTTAAGAGGCATTGGCGGTTGTCAAAAGGTGTAAAATATTTGGCCATTTCGGTACACTTGAAAGCGACAACCGAACAATTCACCGGCAGGCATCAACTCACATGCAAATGCATAAGTGAAGGGCTTAAGCATTTCACTCTTCTAGTGCTCCAGTGTAGAATAATTATTTCCTGTACCGTCATCAGTCCACACCTTGAACCTGTCCCAGTCATTCAATACATAAGACACAATGTTCCTCCGGATATCAAGAGTGAGCCTGATATGGCCGTGCAATATGTAACAAAGAGAATGGAAAAGGTAGGTGCCATCTCCGGGCATGGAAACCACTCGGTAAGCGACAGTTCTTTGATCGATGGTGATCACCTCGATAGACATGTTAATGGGGGTACGGTTGGAATGATAAAGGAAATGGGTACCTGAACAATGTAAAGTAAGTCTAAAATACCTACACAATAACTATAATCGTAATAAATGAACAATAAAACAGCGGAGAAGCCGTGGATTAAATAAAAAGACTGTAGTTATCAGCAGTGAGACGTGAATCCCGTGGCGAAGCAAGGAAGGGAATGTAAAGACTGGAGCGACGGATGGACTTATATAGACAGGCAGCCAACAACGTGGGAGGCGTTGGGATGGGGGACCCAACGCCGCCTCACACGGTGACCGAGCTGCAGGCTATGGACGTACAGTACAGGCCAAAAGTTTGGACACACCTCCTCATTCAATGTGTTTTCTTTATTTATAAAACCATTTCAGGTGACTAACTGTTGAAGCTCATCGAGAGAATGCCAAGAGTGTGCAAAGCAGTAATCAGAGCAAAGGGTGGCTATTTTGAAGAAACTAGAATATAAAACATGTTTTCAGTTATTTTAGCATTTTTTGTTAAGTACATAACTCCACATGTGTTCATTCATAGTTTTGATGCCTTCAGTGAGAATCTACCAATGTAAATGGTCATGAAAATAAAGAAAACACAATAAATGAGGAGGTGTGTCCAAACTTTTGGCCTGTACTGTATATATGTATGTAAGTAGGATTCAGTTAGCGTTGGGAACCCGTGTACCAAATTTCTTGAAGATGGGCCCATAAGTAACAAAGACCGTTGAAAAGTTCAATATGGCGGCCGACAATGGCGTCATACCACCGAAATAAGTATGTACATTGGTTTCGGTAAGCGCAGGGAAGCCGCCTACCAAATTTCGTGAAGATGGGGCCATGAATAAGAAAGTTCAACATGGCGGATATTGTTGACCGTTATGACCGTTACGTGTAGAATTTCGAAATGAAACCTGCTTAACTTTTGTAAATAAGCTGTAAGGAATGAGCCTGCCAAATTTCAGCCTTCTACCTACACGGGAAGTTGGAGAATTAGTGACATTGGAAAGTTCAATATGGCGGATGACAGTGGCGTAATACCACTGAAATAAGTATGTACATTGGTTTTGGTTCGCGCAGGGAAGCCGCCTACCAAATTTCATGAAGTTGGGGCCATGAATAAGAAAGTTCAACATGGCGGACGTTGTTGACCGTTATGACCGTTACGCGTAGAATTTCGAAATGAAACCTGCTTAACTTTTGTAAATAAGCTGTAAGGAATGAGCCTGCCAAATTTCAGCCTTCTACCTACACGGGAAGTTGGAGAATTAGTGATGTTGGAAAGTTCAATATGGCGGCCGACAGTGGCGTCATACCATCGAAATAAGTAAGTACATCGGTTTCGGTTAGCGCAGGGAAGCCGCCTACCAAATTTCGTGAAGATGGGGTCAGCCTTCTATCTACACAGGAAGTTGGAAATTAGTGACGTTGGAAAGTTCAATATGGCGGCCGACAGTGGTGTCATACCATCGAAATAAGTACGTACATCGGTTTCGGTTAGCGCAGGGAAGCCGCCTACCAAATTTCGTGAAGATGGGGCCATAAATAAGAAAGTTCAACGTGGCGGACGTTGTCGACCGTTATCGACCGTTATGACCGTTATGTGTAGAATTTCGAAATGAAACCTGCTTAACTTTTGTAAGTAAGCTGTAAGGAATGAGCCTGCCAAATTTCAGCTTTCTACCTACACGGGAAGTTGGAGAATTAGTGATGAGTCAGTCAGTGAGTGAGTGAGTGAGTGAGTCAGTGAGGGCTTTGCCTTTTATTAGTATAGATTATTATTGTACAATATTGTATTTTCAATTTTTTTAAATAAATATATTTTTAGTATAAATTTTTTTCTTTGAACGTCAATACGTGCATATTTTTAAAAACTGTTTTACCTTTTAGAAAAAAATATTTGGCTCTATTGTTAACTATCTAAGATTTTCTTTAACATGATATTGGGATGTTGCCTTAAATTTGTGTCATGTTTTCATCTTTTTTCTTTAATTATTCATTCATCCATCCATTTTTCTGCTGATGGAGTTGTTGTTCTTGTTATCTTTATTAACCTTAATTAGTCTTTGAGTGATCTGAAGATTTCACTCTTCTCCAAAAGCATATTTTGAAATATTTCTTGTTAAATCTGGTTTTTGACAGTTACATGTTTTTAGTTTTTATTCCAAATAAACCTCTTCAGTCTTAGTAATGCCTTTAATGAAAGAATCCATTCCATTTGTTCATATTGGCACAGTGGTAAGCACTACTTTGTCAGTTTTTCACAGTGTTGACCTCAGACCAGTTTACATGTTCTCCCTGTCAGTTTTCTCCAGCTGCTCCATTATTCTCCCATGTCCTCACAGCCCCATTGTGAGCCTGAGTGTGCTCATGAGTAGGGATGGGTATCGTTTAGGTTTTATCCGATACCGGTGCCAAAACGGTACTTTTGAAACGGTGCCGGTGCTTAAACGGTGCTCGAACCGGTGCTTAAAAAAATAAAGAACACAAACTTCGTCCAAAAACCTCTTGCGTTTTTATTTTTCCCAGTAATTTTGCATTAATGTAATAACGTGGTTAGCCTACTCAACGTAAATTGCACGAACAACATTAAGCTACTCACCCAGAGAAGAACGGGTGCTGCTGCCATCATCATCATCAGTTATCATTTCTGCTACACTGGCAGGGCTAGGGGCCGGACTCTCCTCCTCGGGTTCTTGGATGTTGCTAACTCCGAGAACAGGCACCACACCCGCAGTAGATGTGCTCAGTGTGATGTCTTGCTGCAAGTTATCAAATGCGGTGCATTTTTCAGCTTTTAAAAAAACGCCATGCGACGCCATGTGTTTCATTAGATTTGAGGTGTTACCTCCTTTGCACATTATTACCTTTAAGCATTTGTTGCAGGCTGCTGAGTTTATATCTTTTGCTGTGAAGTACAGCCACACTCTCGAGCGCTTCAGCTTCGGCATTTTAGCTCTGCTCTAAAAAAAAACCCGTACATACCTGGGCCCGCCTACTCTCCTTGGAAAGGAAGTGATTGGCTAGATTTCTCAGGGAAAAAAGCACCGAAATGAAGCACCGAATTGTGCGCTGCTTTTCGGTCTGGTTACTACCGTTCATGTCAGCACCGGTTCCACAATGGCACCGGACACCGGTACCCATCCCTACTCCTGAGTGTACCTTGTATGTGGTCCCATCTAAGGTTGGCTTTGTTGCATTTTAAATGCTGCAGGGATAGGCTCCCATGGTTGTGAAAATGAAATAAAGGGTTTAAGAAAATGCATTGATGAATGGTGGCATCCATCCATCCATCCATTATCCAACCCGTTGTATCCTAACTATAGGGTCACAGGGGTCTGCTGGAGCCAATCCTAGCCAAAACAGGGTGCAAGGCAGAAAGCAAACCCCGGGCAGGGTGCCAGCCCACCACAAGGCACGCACACACACACACACACACTAGGAACAATTTAGAATCACCAATGCACCTAACATGCATGTCTTTGGACTGTGTGAGGAAACCGGAGTACCTGGAGGAAACCCACGCAGATACGGGGAGAACATGCAAACTCCACGCAGGAAGTAATTTTCCCTTGTGCAACCGTGCCGCCCATGTGGCATTACTTTCTTTAATTTATCATTTACAAAACTGCTATCAAACTGAATTTACACAAGAGTTTACATGAATAAAAAAATGTCCAACAGTGGCTCAATAAGTCAGAAGACTGCAAAAAATTTAAATGCAAGCAAAAAGTTCAATACACAACTAAAAACACAAAATTCACCAATCACTTCTATTTTTTTGTCATCCATTTCAAATGTGGAAGGCATATTGATGCAATGGTGGTGCTACTGCTTTGAAGTAAAGAGACCAGGGTTCACGTCCTGTGTCCCCTCTGCATGGACTTTGCATGTTCTCTCTGCATCTGCATCATTTTCCTCCATGTGCTCTGGTTTCCTCCCACAGTCTGAACACATGCAGGTTAGGAGAATTGGTGACACTAAATTATAGCCCTAGGATGTGTTTGGTGTGTTGTATGTGTTTCTGTAACCTGTGATGGACTGGCACCCTGTCCAGGGTTTGTTCCTGCCTTTTACCCAATGCTAGGCTTCAGCCCCTCACATCCTTGGTCTGAATTAAGCGAGTAAGGAAATAACATCCATCCATATCCAACCCATTATATCCTAACACAGGGTCACGGGGGTCTGCTGGAGCCAATCCCAGCCAACACAGGGTGCAAGGCAGGAACAAATCCTGGGCAGAGCGCCAGCCCACCGCAGAAGGAAATATCATGTAATTTCAAATGCCACCTGCTAATGAATTCTTCTAAACTTAATATTAAAGAATTGCATGTTTTTTCCTTTAGATTTAAAGGGTAATCTGCTTAAACATTTGTAAAACCTAAAAATATGAGTAAACATTTTATTCAAAAATGAAATGTTTATTATTATTATTATTATTATTATTATTATTATTATTATTATTATTATTATTATATTTTAGCCACAAGCTCATTACAACACGATGTGCTATTTTTTCTTCCAACTGCTAGCAGGCAATTCAATGCTTCTTCCCGACATATTCTTTACATTCATTTGAATTTGAATTTGAATTTGAATTTATTTGTTATCAATTGATTCATTGATTGGCTGTACTATTTGTTCTGTGAGTCTTTATTCCTGTTTTTTATATTTATACTGCTGCTGTATGAATCTGAATCTCCCCTAGGATTAGTAAAGTTTATCTAATCTAATCTAATCTGATTAAAAATAAATAAATGCTGTCATTGCCCTATTTAAAACTTCTATTTCTTAAATTAATAAATCAACTTGACATGCATACTTTTGAGATACATACAAACATCAAGTGTACTCAAGGAAGTTGAAGGACATTTAAAGTACTCACAGACAGTAAATGGGCAGAATTTAAAACCAGATAGTTGAAACTGTGAGCCAGCTAATGCCTGCAGTGCAGTGAAGGAGCTAATTAAAAGTATATAAATTTACAGTATATTTTTGCCCTAGTTTTTGCTATTGTATTATTTGTATCAAATGCTAAAAAAATAAGTACAAGGAAAGAAAGTGGTGACAAGGAGGTACAGTGGTACACTCCTACTTCACAGTAAGGAGACCAGAGTTCACGTCCCAATTTCTCCTTGCAATGAGTTTTCATGTTCTTGCTGTGTCTGTGTCCAAACACGGGTAGGTTAGGTGAATTGGCAATGCTAAACTGGCCCTAGTGTGTGTTAGATGAGTATGTGTGGTTGTGGCTGCTCCTCATACCCTGTCCAGGGTTTGCTCCTGCTTTGAGCTATATGTACATAAACACACACAACACATTTTATATATACTATATAATATTATATAATATGTAAAATATAAGGTGTATTTACTATATGTATATTTAATTATTTCATGTAGATGTTTTATATATAATTAATAAATGTCACATTCATAAAATGCGGGAAACTAATTCAATTGCTTGTTAGCCCTCGGGGCATTCTAATGAAATATGGCCAAATAAAAAATAAACATGTTGTATGAAATTTAAGTTCTATAAGTGAACATAAAAACATATTTAGTTAACAAAAAAGTAAAACTTAGTTTTTTTATTAAAAGGAAATACTACATTTTTCTTTGGGAGAAATTAAGTTTCCTGAAATTATTTTTTTGTTAATTTTGATGTAAATTGCACTGACATAAAAAATATGGGTTAAACTTAAATAGAAGTGTGAGTTCCGAGAAAATTGATTCAATTTCTTGAAAAAAATATCAAGTGAATTAAATGTTTATAAATTTACGTTTATTGCAATTGATTTTTCAGTATGTGTATGTGATTTCTATTTATTTATTTATTTATCTATTTATTGTAGTCAGCCTTAATAGGGCACATAGTGTAAAATATTAATATTTTTATCTATCCTTAATCTTCAGCCCTTAAAAGACATGTGAGATGTTCTTGAACATATAACTATACAAACAATATTTAGGACTAAATTAGAAACAAAGTGGGAAACAAAGAATGTGTAATAGCGAAAATTATATATTTTTATGAGCAAAACATGCATTTACACTTCGTTGATCACATTAAGCAAATATACTAAATAATATTTGCAAGAATTCCAACTCTTACGTACCTTGCTTCGAGAAAGTCCATCAATGCAAATCAACGGCACCCTACTTAAACTCCTGACACAGACATATAAGGAAGGTATCATCAAAAGAAATACCGTATGACATGATGGAGAAGAAATACATCTGCCTTCATCTTCTTACAGCATGTTTTATATGTAGGTCTATCTATCTATCTATCTATCTATCTATCTATCTATCTATCTATCTATCTATCTATCTATCTATCATAAAAAGATATCCATCTGTTTATTTTTATTTTTTCAGATGCCACGGCGGAGATCGTTTTAAAGCAGTCTGATGCGCGGCAAGCGAAACCCGGTGAAAGTGTTCAGCTGAAATGTGCAGTCGAAGGATTCACCCTGAGTAGCACCTGGATGGCTTGGATACGACTGGCACCCGGAAAATCTCTAGAATGGCTAATTTACTATCACAGCTCAGGGAACGAGCACTATAACAGTGCAATAAAAGGAAGATTTATTCCCTCTAAAGACAGCACTAATTTTTACATGCAAATGAACAATCTGAGAGCTGAGGACACTGCAGTCTATTACTGTGCGAGATACACAGCGAGTGAGACGAATTACAAAGCCGCACAGGAACACAGCGGGCTGTAAAACTACTACTGCAGACTGCATTTATTACACCTTAAAAGTTTTGTTACAGCCGAGATTAATTCTGTTGTTCAGTAATTTTTAGTGTCTTGTATCACTGCACTTTCCCTAATGAATTTATTTCCCTTTCTTTTTCTGCCCAGATGTTTGCATTTTAATTGAACCCTTAGGTAAGAGTACAAGTTATACCGTATGTATTTATCTACAGAAAACAAAACAAAACGAAACATTTTTTCCACTGACAAAAAACAACTTATATAATAGTAGACATAATAAATAAGTGCTTATTTTCTTATTTAAACAGGACATAACATTACAGATATATATATTTTTTCTAAATAAACATATAGAGTTGTCCCTTTATGTGTGTGACAAGAATGCACTTTGAACATGGGAAATGTGCTATATAAATAAAATGTATTATCTGAGGACGTTGATCTTAAAAAGCTCCATCAAATCCTTAATAATCCTACACACACATCCACTACGTAGTACATTTTATTTAAGCTACGTGGCCTTGAACAGGTTTGTCAAATAAAACCTCCAGATATTATTATTATTATTAGATAGATAGATAGATAGATAGATAGATAGATAGATAGATAGATAGATAGATAGATAGATAGATAGATACTTTATTAATCCCAAGGGGAAATTCACATACTTCAGCAGCAGCATACTGATAAAAACAATATTAAATTAAAGAGTGAGAAAAATGCAGGTATAACAGACAATAACTTTGTATAATGTTAACGTTTGTCACCCGACCCACAACCGTCTGATAGAACATCTGCAGCATCTTATTGCAGATGTTGAAGAATGGCAGCCTTCTAAGGAAATAAATAATAATAATAATAATAATAATAATAATAATAATAATAATTATTATTATTATTATTATTATTATTATTTCTGTTTGGATACATTCTTTTGTATTTACACCTACTCCAAATTAAAATGCTTTTTCACCATTCTTACAGAAATCATTTTATTTATTTTGATATATTATGAAGTAACCAAGGTAGATTAATAAATATTGAAGTGGAAGACAATACAGTTTCCAACACAAATTCTTCTAACATCAGTGATATGTTCTTTCATTTAAATAACCAAAGGGAAATGTTTTGCAAGGCGGAAGATCAGTGAACAAAATACCTGCAGTGACCAAGCTTCTCCATTTGTATTTTGTATACATCATTAAAAAAGAATGTTTCTCACAAGCTGTTACAGAATTTTATATGTCATTAGGCCACACATCTTCCTTGAGGGAAAGGATATGTCTGATACAGAATCTTTAAATAGTTACATAATTGAGAATTATTGAATACTGGTATGACATTAGAGGTTTCATTAGAACTTTGCAATATAATTAGGCAAAATTTAAATCTGTCAAGTTTACATTTTCTTTTAAAATATTTGAAAATATTTCCTCATGACACTCAAAGATTTGCAAGTTAGATTAACAGAAAGTTCTAAAAATGCACCACATGAGAGATTGCATCTATGCATAAGTGTACCCATGACAGCAAATCACCATATCCAGACTAGATATCTACTTTGTGTCCAGTGCTGTACTCTCTGTTCTTTCTGATGCTGTACTGGATCAAGTGAAAAATTAATAAAAAATGTGAAATAAGTAGAAAAGAAATCTCTTTATTTAAACTTGTTCTAAATGTGATGATAATAGCCCAATAACATTTGAGTGAGCACAAGACAGGTTTTAAAATATGAAGTAGTTGAAAATATCTGAAGTATCAATTTCATGTTTATTACTGAGATAACAGTTGTCAAAAAATGGAAATAACATTCACATTCATTGAAAACATGAAGTATTTTAGATGGCTTGCATTGTAACATACCAAAGTAAAAGGGATCATTTTAAAAAACAAACAGCAACAGAAGGCAGCAAAAAAAATGGAAAGAATGGGTAATGCTACTTCTCCTCTCCTCATGAAACAGGACCCACAACACATCTTCAAAGAAATTAACTCTCTTTATGAAATTATGCTATACTGTAACACCTATTGATTTTTAAAGTTCAAAATGTGATATTGAGGTCAATGATCTCCTCTTCAAGCTCTTTTCTATGACATTGCAGCTGTTCTCAGATCAGGTTTTTAAAGTCATTTCGGTATTTAATCACCTTCTTTGGTTAGGCTTACTGTTGCCCTGAACAGAGCTGGCTGTTTATAAGGTCATTATTGTCAAGTGTCCCGAGGACATTGAAATTCTTACTTCCCTCTGCTAATCTACAGATATCATCAAATGTGTTGTTCAACATGCAGCATTGTCATCACTGCCTTCTGTCACTATTGCAAGAGTCAAGTCCTCTGTGTAAAAGTGTGAAGTGCTACTTTCTCTGTCTCTTGCCAAACAATAATTTTCACACAAGTTGGTTATGCAAGAAAAAATTGACATGAGCACCTTCTGTAAATTAGGCAATTTTAACTTTTGCACATGTTTGTGTGTAGGATTAGTGACTGCAGGAGAGGGGAATCATCAAGAAGAGAGCAAGAGACAAAAAGGACAAGGCTTGAAAATAAAATAAAAAGTGACTGTCACTAGAATATAGAGGGATAAAACTGACGAAGAAGGAGGAAGTGAGCAGGGGATGTATTAGATAAAATTAATTGCTTGGAGGAAGGAGAATGGTAGGTTTCTGAGAAAATTTCATATATAATAGAAGAGTGTAGTAGACCATGGCCTAATCAGAAAGAATAAAATAAAAGACAGCAATAAGCAATTTGTATAAGTACTGAAATGGCTGTATGTCTACTGAACAAAAAGTAAAATTTATTGATAGTTTGGCAAAATTGCCAAGAGACTGCAAACATGCTGAAAACTAAATATGCTGGTATGTTTTTCTTTTTCTTTTTGAATTATTTTTTTTTAGCTTACCTTCACAGATGAAAACGCCTGATATTATGAGAACAATTTGTTACCAAAATAATGTTTTGAAATATTTCTCTAGGCACATATTTATGAATAACTCATAATTTCCAATGTTGTTTTTATGTTTTCTTGTGTCTATCCATTACTCACTTGCTTCTCTCACTCTACGTGCTTCTCTTGAGTAGTGGATGTTTAAGTCTCAGCACTTTCAATCTTTGACAATACATGCTAGTGTTTTCTATGGGTTTCCTATATAAGCTAAGTGGAGCCACGAACAATAATTCAATCCAAGTGGTGGTCTCCCCAAATAAATCTTGATCTCAATGCTGAAGCCTGAAAGTGTTTTTTCAATAAGTTTCACCCCCTGCTCGCTTTGCTCACCAACCCCCCTGTTTGGTTTTCCGGATACACAATTTTAAGATTTTTTTTTCTTTGAATTGTTGCTATTTCATTAGTTTCTCTTTTATTTCAGAACTTCTGTAAAAACAATATTTGGAATCTTTGGAGTTCCAATATGCTGAATCTTTTAAATGAGGTCAGTGTTACATGTGTTTAATGACTTTGTATCATAATTCAGCATAGGTTTCTCTGTTTGGAATTTTAGCACAGACCGATCTACATTTTACTGATCTACATCATCAGCAGTAACCAATAAATGCATGTGAGGTAAGCCCAGTTATTGAAATTCTCTGACTTAAACTTCAAAGCCTTACCATATTTACATATTTCTGACATATCACCTATGTCCATATATTCGATGTCTATTTGCCTCTTCATTATTTCTCAGAGTAATAATTTCTCTTTGTTGCGCTAATGCAATGTTTATTTTCTTTGTTTTGACACTGTTGTTTTTGTCTGCTTTCATATTCTGTATCTTGCTCAGCATGTGTATCACGCCTATGTTCTTTTTTGAGTCTTTTGAATTGCAGTTTTCATTTTCTTTAACCTGCTCTGCATGTGTTTGGCCCCCGTGTTTTTTAACCTATTTATGACGTTTTACTTTGTTTTCTACTCTGTCTTTTATTTCTGACCTCGCTTTGTCCTGCTTTTTTTTCAATGACACCTGGTCCGTGGTGATTATTTTACCTTTTTCGAGTAATAATTTCTGTTTGTTTGCACTACTGCGATCTTTACTTTCTTTAGTCATACTTTTTCATTTTCCTACTTTCATATTCTTTAACTTTCTCCACTTGTGTATTGCGCCAACGTTTTTTTTTTTTTGAGCCTTTCAAATTCCACTGCTTTCATAATCTCTAACTTGCTCTGCATGTGTTTAGCGCCAATGTTTGTGAACATCTTTATGAAGTTCTACTTTGTCTTTTACTCTTTGTCTTTTATTCTGCACCCGATTGGATGTGCATTTTTTCAATTCCACTTCCACTTCTAGGCTGATAATTACTTTCCTTATTTTCTGAATTTGCACCAAGATTATTCTTTTTCTTTTTTGCTCTTTTTTCTCTCCAACGCTTTTGAGTCTCTTTTCTCCGTGCTGCTTTCTTCTTTGCATAGTCGTCGACGTTTCATTTATAATGTATTGTCCTTATACGCTTTATATGTGCTGAGACCCTGGATCTGTGTGTGCTCAAATCCTTTAGACGACTGAATGTTTCACTGCCCGTTGTCTTATTTGATATTGATTGTAAGTAGGGTGTGTCTTGCAAGAATCTCATGTTCTACATCATCGCAAGACAGTTAATCTCTTGGCACAAAGTCTTATGTTTAAGGTCCCCGCAAGACGCTCCGCAGCCATTCTCTTTCATCTCACAGGTCTTTTAAGTGTCTTCCGTGATCTTAACGTGAAGATCATATCTCGTCTCCCTTCTTTCTCTCCCAGGATTTGTTTTTATAATAGAGAGATGAGAATAAGTTAGGATGTGCACATAAAAATATAGAACATTGTTATGGGTGCTAAAATCAGTTCACAAGTAAATATTCAGACTTTTTAATGGCAGAAATGAAAATCTTTGAGCATTCTATTTCCTTATACTGTAATATTTAATGGTTTTCCCATTCAAGCTAAAAACAAAATGATTGGTCATAAAGTAGTCTTTGTGTTCATTTGGGTTGGGTTATACCCTTTGATAATGATATATACATAGATAGACTTTTAGACAGATGATAGATAGTGTAACCAAAGCACAAACAACGATAAAGAGTTGGGGACAACACCCAGTGACCCCATATAATTCTAAACAACAACAATATTTATTTATATAGCACATTTTCTTACAAATGATATAGCTCAAAGTGCTTTACAGGAGGAAAGAACAAACAAAAAGAAAAAAACTTGAGACTACTGGAGAAAAAAAATAAAATCTGCAGGGGTTCTGTGGCCATGAGACCGCCCAGCCCCCTCCAGGCAGTCCACTTAACATAAATGACCTCAATGGTTATGCTTATGGTTTTCAGGATTCACATGGAAGAGCTTGATGATTAAGGTCATGTGGACTTCTGGTCTTTAATCCGTCAATGGTAGATCGCCACCACAGAAAAACAAAAAAAGAACAGCAGAGAATTTTGGGATTAGTACGGATTTCGGAACCACCATGAATGATAATGATAATGAAATGCATATATAGAATATCAGGATTAAACTAAAATGAAGCCATGAGAAAGCCATGTTAAAATAAAGTGTTTTTAGCAGTTGTTTTAATGTGCTCCACTGTATTAGCCTAGTGAATTTCTGTTGGTAAGCTATTCCAGATTTTAGGTGCATAACAACAGAAGGCTGCCTCAACACTTCTTTTAAGTTTAGCTCTTAGAATTATAAGCAGACACTCATGTTAAGATCTAAGGTTACGATTTGAAGTGTAAGGTGAAAGACATTCTGAAATATAAGATAGAGTGAGATTATTTAAGGCTTTGTAAACCATAAGCAGTAGCATTTTGCAATGTTATAAGAGATCTAAGTTTTGCTATATTAAGTGAAAAAATGCTGTCCTAGTAATCTGATTAATATGTGATTTAAAATTCAGGTCAGAGTCAATAATTACCCCAAAATTCTTCACCTCTGTCTTAACTTTTAATCCTAATGGATTATGTTTATTTCTAATACCCTCATTGTATCCATTTTTGCTAATCACTAAAATCCCTGCTTTCTCCTTATTTAGTTTGAGAAAATTACTATTCATCCATTCAGAAGCACAAATAAGGCATTGTGTCAGTGAATCAAGAGAGTCGGCGAACTCAGAAGCTATTGATAAATACAGCTGTGTGTCATCAGCATAGCTGTGGTAGCTCACGTTATGCCCCAAGATAATCTGACCTAAAGGAAGCATGTAAATCGAAAGAGCAGCGGACCCAGGATAGAGCCTTGTGGAACACCATATAGAATATCATGTGTCTTTGAAGTATAATTACCACAACTAACAAAGAATTTTCTACCTGCCAGGTAAGACTCAAACCAATTTAACGCAGTTCCAGAGAGGCACACCCATTGACTAAGGTGATTTCTTAGAATATTATGGTCAATAGTATGAAATGCGGCACTCATATCTAAGAGGATGAGAACAGATAAATGGCCTCTGTCTGCATTTACCTGCAAGTAAAAAGAGGGAAAAAAAGCAGTTTTCATCAACACTGAAAGGGCATCTTTTCACACATGACTCCTGAACGGAACTGATTCAAAATGGTGGTGTCTATGGTTTTAAAGGATTCTGGAAGGAAGGGGTGGGTCCAGGAGGTTGGGCAACAGAAGTAATATGAGTGGCAAAATGGCTATCAGTCTTCTGTTCTGTGGAAGAAGAAGGAAAATGGCATTAGACAACAGCACCACCACCTGGTTAGGCAGGTTATTACCATGTAGGGCAAAGTGGGCATTTCTTGTTCTGTTAGGATTTTGTGGCACACTAGGCCTTTTAAGAAAACAGATTTAAAAGTAATTTCAGCCAAACTAAATGACCGAACTCCATCTTGTACCAGGATCTGCCTGGACATCATCTTATAACAAAGGTGTAAATCAAAGTTGCACTGACATCTCTCCAGAGGCCCTTCTTGGGCCAGAAGGCCTTAAATGGACTCAGACAAGGACAAAGATCTATAATTCAAGGGATGACAAGTATGATGGACAGAAGAACTTGCCTATTATAAGACACTGATTTTGTAACTGGAAGTGACTTTAATCCAATCAGGAGAAGGTTCAGTCTTCCTTTAAAACAACATGCTCTCCATCTCTCAAAGTTTAAGAAAAACCTCTGGGATATTTGGTGGACACTCACTGAACTCCCTGAGGATTCTCTCAGGGAGGGGGAAATATGCAGAATGACCTTCTGAAACCTATTCTCTGAAACTTAAAATGTTATGAGTGTTAGAGAGCTGAATCATTTAAACTCATCCCTTTGTGAACCTGCGAGCTGAGATCAAGTTTGCCAAGCTAAGCACTGAGCCCTGTCCGCTTCTGAGCAGCCATTACTTTATGAAGGGAACTTCAGCATTTAAACTCTTGTGCCCGAAAGACTAATGTTTTTTTTTCCTGTGATGTAACAAAAGACAGCAGAAGGCAAGCTGAAAATGCAGAAGCACAACACTGACAAGGATCATGCAGCAAAGAGAAAGAGTGCACTCCAACACAAGAATAATCTTCCACTTGAGACCCTTGCAACAGCAAAGCAACAGCTCCACACCACATTGGATATTATCCATAAAGACTTTGTATCATAAAACTGTTTATATGTATCAAGATAAAAATAGAATAGAAATCTAAATACCAGTAAACAGCCAGCATATGTTGTAGGTTTCCTGTCTAATCTGTCTACATCCAGCCTTATATGACAGTGTATAAATGCATTTATCATACTTCTATAATCCTTGCATTTAAATTGTACTATTCTGTTTCATAAAACAAGTGTGCTTCAGTTACCTTGATATACATAAGACGAAAGGCTGGAGACCCGTCTCCTAGAAATCCCACATTTTTATGGCTTCCTACTAATGGGCCTCTTATAGATTGTTAATCATCAAAAGTTCTACAACCATCACTAGACTTCTTAAACTGCCTTCAATGAGCAAGCACACGATAACAGAAAATAGTTTATTTGTCCTCAAGAGACTTCACATGGTTCAGCTTTAATCTTCCCAGGAAAATAATCCTGGAAGATAAAATCATACCTTTTTTTTTCAATTTATTTTTGAAAAACAGAGCATCACAATGGTTACTCACTCAAACATAGAGTAGTGGCATAATGAATATACAATTTTTATCAAAATGAATACAAATAAACAATTGAAAAATAAAAATACCATTTAAAAAACAAGTCAAAAGATTCATCCCACACCCAAGATAAAGAGAAAAAGAGAAGAGAGAAAAGCAAAACAAAACCAGAAATCTAACTTTTTAAAATTTGAAGAAACAATTAATAATATAAGAGAGTC
Organism: Polypterus bichir lapradei; assembly: GCA_026402145.1. NCBI lineage: Eukaryota > Metazoa > Chordata > Cladistia > Polypteriformes > Polypteridae > Polypterus > Polypterus bichir. Next base: position 2,128,637 of record JANRMT010062852.1, on the reverse strand, counting down.
AATCACAGACCAAGTTTATTTTAAAATAACATTAATGACTTCTTACCATGTTTAAAAAAAAAGCTTCAGACATACTGTATCTTCCAAGCTTGAATTAGATTTTCTCTAATTTAAGATAATTAAAAACATCACTTACTCATTGAGTTATAGAAGGTGGGTTGGTATCCCTCCAGTTAAACAAGATAAGTCTGTGTGCTAGTAGTGTGGTAAAGGCTGTTATACTGTAATCGACTTATCCCAATGCACTTTAATGTCTTCCAGATGTAAACTAAATATCACCATTAATGGATAAGGAGTGATTGTAACACCAAGGCAATTTGAGAAATGTGAAAAGGTTTTTGCCTAAGATAAAGTTAATTTATTGCATTCTCAAAAATGTGCCCTAGTGACGCTGGAGCTATATGTCAACACTCACAGGTTTGTCTTTCCCTTGGCACAGTTTGGACAGTTTTAAACAAAATAAATTTAATTGATGAAAGGCGTATAGTTGAATAATGGAAGGCTTGTCACATATAGAACCAAAGTGTTTTCTATACATGGCTAGGTTCCTCTCTTTTTCTGACATGCCAATTGAAAGATCCCTTTCTCCCTCTTCTCTAGGATATCTGAGAGGCTTCATTAACAGAACACGTATGTAATAGCTGGAGGCACATTTAAAGTTTGTCTTTGTGGAATCTGCATATTTTTCCCTAATTTGTGCAGATTTTCTTTTCTAGGACATTGTTTATTGAACTATGTTCTAAATGTGATGATTACAGTCTAGTAACATTCGAGAGAAAACATGAACAGGCTGATACAGTTGACTCCTAAAAATGATGGTTCTTTAATAGCACTTTACTAGGTTGTGTGGTTCCTTGTAGAATTATTGCTAGACAAAGAATCATTTCATTCTGGGAAAGGTGCTTTGCATATAATGTGGGTTGTTTAGGCTTTGAAAAGATTCCTAGTTGCAGTAAGGAGACATATTGTGATACTAAATAAACCAGCAAATAACATCAAGGTATAAATTCGAGAACTACATGAAAACAATTCATAAAACCACTAATGCAATTTTCAGTGCATTTGGATGAAAGAGAAATCAGTAATGTATAGTTTCATTGCTTGTACATGTAACCAGCTAATATCTAAAAGTATTTATGTTAATTATACTATAACATTTCCTAGAGATGACAGCACATTTAATACATATTGTAAATTATTTTTGTTGCACAATACTATCATTTAAAACTTTCCAATACAGTTTGCTTGGTGATTTAATATTTTCTTAATATGTGTTTTAGAAATGATTGGAGAAAAATTAATAAATTAAGAAAAATAAATAAATTAATAAATTAAATCAAGTCAGGCTGCATACCTATATTGGCAGACCTATCCTTTGCTCCTGCCCGCAGAACCCTGTCATAATCTAAAGAAAACAATTATAGTATACATTTAATATATGAGCATTTCTTACTATTAAAGTCTGACATCACATCAACAAAATATTATAGCTGAAGATGAGTAAAACTGGATGCCTGATCGACAGTGATCTGTCACACAGATGCACAGAGTGCTGCATTCCGCAATTCTTGGGTTGGCTCAAACTACATTCTACAAGACTGGGAAGATTGATGAATGAAGGCAGGTACATTCAGAGGAGAGAATAAAAAAGCAGTGTCACGCAAAACATTAGGATAAGATGCAGTCTGAAGGTATGATAAATTTTGAATTTGAAGTGCGCCTGTGGAAAATGTCAAACCTCCCCCCACAATGCCCACTGTAAGCAGACAAATGAAAGGGAAAACATATTCTTACCTCACGCAAAGGAACCACCAGGAATTTGTGATGTTTATATTACTTTATTTATACTTCTGATGATAAATCATGCATCAGAAATGCTGAAGAATGCTTTTTAAACCCATACTGCATCAAAGCTGACATAAGATTTTCAGACTTTTGTTTTCACTTTTGGACCTCTGCCCCGTGTCTTCCTCTTTAAAATGTAAGAACAGGGTAGTTGTGTTTTACAATGTATAAAAAATGCATCACTTTTCATGTGGCAATATTATAAATACAATGCATGACTGATCAAAATCATTTTAATTTAAATAATATCAAACTTATCTTTTAATTCTCTCAGGTGATCAGAAACTATAATTAACAGTTTATCATAGCATAACTAATATTAAGACATTATAATTGATTTGACTGCAACATATAGCTGAGTGTCATTATTATAGCTGTGACACCGTATGCATTTTCTTCTAATAATTTCACCAAAAATGACCACATGCCATTTTAACGGATACAGCAAAAATCCCCAAATAAAACTAAATAAGCTCTGCCAGTGTGATGACTTTTAAAGTAGCATATATCTAAACCGAAAAAGTACACCCCACCCCCATAGCCTGTTAATAATATTATCATGGTCTTCTGTGTCAAACATGGAACATAAAGCATGCAAATTAATAATAGAAGGCTTCTTCATGGCCAAATTTAGCTTCATGTTGTTCACAGCCTTCACAAGTTTTAGTGTTATAGTGTGCAACAAAGACAGACAGAAACTTCTCAAAGATACTGTATGTCTTATTTTTTTTTAATTGAATTAAGAACAGTTTCTTAAACAATTTATTAAAAATGGAAGAATCAGAGAGTTCTTTAAATTTGCTCAAAGTTGGGAAGAATCAAGGTTGTTTTTTGTTTCAGTGTCATAGCCATCATTATTAATTTCATATCACACCATTTTCTAAGCCTGCTTTATCCCAAGCAGGGTTACAGGGTCCAGAGCCTATCCCAGCAAACACCGGGCACAAAGCAGGAGCAATTCCATAAAGAGGGTGCCAGTCCATCACAATGTGACCACACTAATACACACATACAGTACTAGGACTGATTTAGCAATGCCAATCCATCCAGACTGCATGTCATTGGACTGTGGGAGGAAACCGGAGCACCCAAAGGAAACCCACATGGACATGAGGAGAACATGGAGGGGGGACCCAGGGCCTTCTTACTGAAAGGCGGCACCACGACTACTGTACCACTCTCATTATTATCTCATTGTACAAAGTATAATAGATGCAGGTATTTCATTTTGTGAAAATATTAATTGATTGAAATGTTTGGCAAGTTAAGAATAATATAAATGTTATATTAACTGTAACCACACATGAATAGGAAGTAAATGTTAAAGTTCAAGTTCAATTTTATTGCCACGTGTACATAGTACAATGAGAATGTTACTTTAGTTTCTCCCACAGACTAATGAATGTCAATATCAAACACTGAATATAGTACCATACATTAAATACAACAACAGAAGATGGAATAATATAAGAAAAAACACATCTAGTGTGATCATGCATATATCCGTGTTACAGGTTTGCCATCAGCTTTATGATCTGAGGATAAAATGCATTTCTCAGTTTTGTCATGAGAAAGCTAAGGCTCCTGTATTAACTGCCCAGAATGTAGGAGGGAGATAAGGGCCTCTTCAAAATAGTTGAGGTCTTATAGATATTTTTAGATATTTCTAAGTAGATACAGTAGCATGTATCACATGTTGTGAACAGAAAGGAGCTCTGTGCCATTGATATTCTGAGTTGACGTCATCATGTTTTCATTCATTCGGTTCAGTCCTGAGATGAACAGATCACAAGTTATTCATCGAATGAGGACACACTGCATTGTGTAGGCTTTCTTCAGAGGTCATAGTTAGTAAAAATAGTGGCGCATCATGCAATCTGACTCATTTAAAATATTACTAAGTAAGAAAGAGAAAAAGTCTAGATAAATCAATGTTATGTTTCCCTATTTGTGGTTTAAGGTCCATTGACTTTTTGCTTTAGATTTAATTTTCATGGAAATACATGAGCTCTCTGTCACATGCAATATAATACTTGATATGATGGCATTTCATAAGGTGTTAACTTATAAGAATTTTTTTTTAACTTTTACAGAAACATTTCCAATCAAACTTTCAAAAATCTGCAAGAATAAAACAATCATAAAATGGGTAGTTCAGCTACCTTATAAATCTAGAAGTTAGAAGGACAGCTAAAGACATCCAAGATTTTTTTTTGGCTTTGTGAGGCCCTTCTTTCTACTGAGAGAGTGCAGTCACTTCCATAATGGGAATATTTTCTACTTTGGACATCTGGCCTATCAAATTTTATACCCATTCATTTTCTTCTATGACTGAATGTCCCTGGCCTAATTTAAAATTTAATGTTACCATCTGCAAAATATTCTTTCAAAAATTACAAGGAATCTGTCAGTTCTTCTTTTTACTTTTATTAATATCTACTAATTTTACTTACTTTTATATTTTATTTTGAAAATCAATTGCTATCTTCTTTGCATTTTTATATTTGAAATGCTGCTGTAATATATTTTTTAACTGTTGAGTCTTATGAAGGTATATACTGTTACAAATATTTCATACATTCTTAATTATCAACTCTTGAAGGTTATTTAGATGTCCTTGGGCAGATAATTATGCAAGCAATATAATACTGAAATGAATAAAATTACAAATGGACAGCGAATAATTTTTAACTGACTCAAACCACATTAACTGTAAATGAGCTAAATGTACTTTACTCGATATTAATCAAATTAAGCAAATTTAATAAATGATATTTGCAGAAATTCGCACTTTAACACACCTTGCTTAGAGAAAGTCCCGTCTATGCAAATCTATGCAAATATGCATAACGACACCCTACTTAAACTCCCGCCAATCTTTTATGTGTACAGCATCAGCTAAAGGGACATCGTGTGAAATGATGTGCAGAAAATACATCTGCCTTCACCTCCTTACGGCATGTTTTATATGTAGGTCTATCTATCTATCTATCTATCTATCTATCTATCTATCTATCTATCTATCTAATTAAAATGTTTTAATGTTCTTTGCTTTTCAGATACCTCGGCTGAGATCGTTTTAAGACAGTCTGATGCGCGGCAAGCGAAACCCGGTGAAAGTGTTCAGCTGAAATGTGCTGTCGAAGGATTCACCCCGAGTAGCTACTGGATGGGTTGGATACGACAGGCACCCGGAAAATCCCTAGAATGGCTAATTTACTACTACACCTCAGGGAGCGAGTACTATAACAGTGCAATAAAAGGAAGATTTATTCCCTCTAAAGACAGCACTAATTTTTACATGCAAATGAACGATCTGAGAGCCGACGACACTGCAGTCTATTACTGTGCGAGAGACACAGCGAGGGAGACGAATTACAAAGCCGCACAGAAACATAGCGGGCTGTAAAACCACTACTGCCGATTGTATTTGTTACACTTCAAACGTTTTGTTAAAGTTGACATTAGGAACGGATTTAAATGCTTCTTAACTATTATTAGTTGCTTTTATTTTTAATTAATTTAAAAGTAAAACTTTTAACTTTTTCATACTAAATACAGGATAAAATGAATAAGAATGTCATTACTTACAGTACCACAATTAATATTGTAAAATAAAAATATCTATGAATAAAATGTTTTGCCATCTAATACTATATTAGAATATCCAACAAGACTTTTTTGTTTTGACAGCACATCCAAACCTGCAATACATACATATTTAGAAATTTAAACTTTAAACAAAAAATATATATATATATATTTTGATTATCAGAGTCTTACAACAAAACTAACACAACAAATCATCTCCACTTGTTGTATATTACTTAGGATTTTACATTGTGATTTCAGTTTTTGGGCCTTGTGATGGACTGCACCCTGCCCACAAAGGTCTCCTGCCATGCCCCCATATGGTGCTGATATGATTAATCAGATTAAGTTATTTTGAGAGTGTTTTTTCTGTTATTTTATTTATTTACTTTGGAACCAACAGTTTTACTCAGGAAGAACATGCAGCTTGAAAACATTTATATATGGCTTCTTGTTAAATACTAGTTCAAATTGATACTACATAAAGAAAATAACATATACATCAACATGACTAATTATCAACATGATAATTTATGTTTTTTTTTTAATAATTATACCATGTATGTGATTATGTTAATTTAATTTGAATCGGTCATTTTGACTTAATTTCTGCCTCACAGTGAAAGAATTTCTGTATTTTTGCAAAAATAAGAATGAGTTAAGAAGTGCACTGAAAATGGAATGACTCTGATAGTGTATGTATTAAAATAGTACACAGTGAAAACATAACAGTATAGAATTTTGTTTTAATCTTTAAAGATGCAATAAAGGGAAAGCTTGCCAAAATTCAATATTCCTCAAGCGTTTCATTGCCTTTCACATTCAATTTAAAATGACAAAATGTTTGGACATTGCTTGCCTTCAGTGTTAAGCAACATGTGGCCCTTTGCTTATGAGGCACAGGCTAACCAGTATTAGAAGAATAAAGCTTTTCCATGAAGACTCAGTTGTGTTGAGCATTAATACATGATTTGTCCATGAGAGTGATCCAGGAAAATATTAATGTCATATTTTAATTTGTACATAACTACATCATAAACACTTGGACTTGCCCCAAGCAGGTATTCAGTTGCACTCCAATTGTTTCATAATGGTTTCAGGACTTCAGCAGCTAGATCTTGTTAACAGTCAAAAGAGATCATCTGTGTTAACAAACCGTAAATGTACAGTACATTGTTTAGCGATTCCATCATGACTGATGGTGAAACCTTCAGTTTCTGCACACATTATTGTGTTGTACATTTAAAGTTAAATAGAAGAATCTGCCATTTTGGCCCACCAGTTTTTACTCGGGAACCCATAGTGACAAAGTTAAAACATTCTGTGGAATTGTCTTCCTTCTACTATAAAATATGACCCTTCAGTCTCTGCTTTTAAATCCACTACTTCAGTTTAGGATACCCTGACTACAGATAGCAATTAGCTGTGCACACAGAACCTCTGTTGTTACTCATAAGTACTAAAGCACGAGTAATATATTACTAACCCACCACTATGCCTTTTTTCTTCTCAGTATCATCATGTGGCACTTCGTTCCACTGATCTACCACCAAGTGATTTATCTGTCTATGGAATTGTCATCTCTGATAAAGAAGCACTGAAATCATGGGGTAGAAGTGTCCTTTAATCAGATTGGCCGGCCAGGTGCTGATTCAACTGTGGAATGGACAGTGGAGGGGCAGCTTAGTGGCCGAGGTCTCCAGAACTCAAAATGTGTCTGGCTTGTCTGACTCCTTTTATTCAATCTGGCTGTGGTTCTACAATTAACTGTTGGGCAGATGTTATTTTTCATTTATGTTAATTATTTTCTACTTTGTTTTTGATGTATTTCAACAAATCTAAATCCTTATATTTGTATTTAGTGAGAGGTATCCTCTACTCTTGCATTTTACCTGCAGAGCTGTTGCCACACACTTGGTGAGGAGTGCTGTGCAAGAATAAAGTAGTTTGTGTTATTGTGTTGTATTTCTGAGATGGTAATAGATTTACCATCCAGCTCTGTGAAGAGGATTACTTGCGTTCTGTTTTGTGTATTGTTTTTACCCCATTTTTGACACCCATTGCATGCCCAGCCTAGTTAGAAAGGGGTCACAGGCCCGCTGCCGGCAGGGGGACAAAGAGGACTCTGGTCCGGGCCCCTAACGGAAGGGGGACCCTTCATGCTTGATTTTTTTTTTGGCATGTGGGGACCCGGGGGAAGGCAGAGGGGCCCACACATACCCTGTTGTCTAGGGCCCAAATATTTCTGGCGGTGGGCCTGCGGGGTCACCTCGTGAATAGCCTTTACCAAGATTTCTCCTATTTTTGTTTTTACGCTACATGCATTTTTCTTTCTTTTTTTTTTTTGTGTTCTTGCCTTCTTAGGGAGTCAAGGCATTGTGATCACCATAAAGTGTTAAAATAGCAAGGATAAACGCTGCACAAGATATACTCTTTAGGAGAAATTTTCTGGTCCCTGGTGAGAGATTATATTTATTTACAAAAGAATGTATAATCTGATGTTAGAGTGATCTGATGTTAGATTGATCTGATGACAGATTGTATTTCTTTAGGAGAGTAGGTACTTTTTTTTTTTGTTTTTTTTTTGTATGACATCCAGGTAATCATTATAACGGATAAATGTTTTTTTTTTTTCCCTCTAGAATATGTTCAACTGAGAAAGAGACAGTGAAGAATAGCTATACTGGAACTGCTTTAATTGTGTTTATTGAACTATTAGGACTTTTTCTTATTGCAAAAGATTTGGTAAAGGGGTGAGTGCAATAGTAATGGATGGGAGATTTTTTTTTCTTAACTGAGATTTTAATAGTTGCTTTTGTTTACATTTATTGTTTAATTTTACAAATATACATGAACTTTAAAAAATATACATTTTTTATGATTTTTGCTTAATAATGTTCTTTCTTCAATTTACAGTGATTTTAATGAATTCTTTTTTTTTACTACTTATCATTTGCTCACAGGATTTACAAATATACTTCAACTTTTTTTAAAAAAAGAATGTATTTTTAAGACTTTTCCTTAATAAACATGAAGTTTTGCAGGTGCACTCCTGGAGTAGCCACTTGTCCTCAGTCCCATTACTTGACATCTGTGTCTCAGTCTACATAACTTCAGGGACATATGAAATGTTAAGTGTGATCTGTTGATATAGAAACACTGTCATGCAGGTTACAAGGTCTGTGTGATGTTTAACATGCTTGTCTGTTTAATTCCTGCTCATTACATTTAATTTTTTTTCTTAATCAATCATTACTTCATTGTTTTTAATCATGGTTCCTAAACATCCTAGGCGACATCACATTGTCTCTGGAATAATTTATCTGCTTTATCTCTAACTTCTACACTTCCATCTCATCCTGCCTAGCAGTGTTTCTCTGTCATATTTGATAAGCAAAGATTGTAACATAACTTCTCACCTTGCAACCTCCAGGAGTGCCGGGAACTGTTGGAAAATTGCTGAACTAGAATGGCATCTTTCTTTGTTAGATAAAGTGTACTTTTACATGCTGGACCCTATTCACAAATCACTATTAGCATGAGCTGAGCACCTTCCTCTTAGAATATGTTGAGATCAAAATCCATCATATGACAGAATAGTAATGTGTGTTTTGGGCTAAATCTAGTAAACCATTAGCACTCTGTCTCCTGTTATTTCTTTGCCTTCACCATTCAATCAATCAAACCTAAATCACATTGCTCAATACTAACAAATCCTTCAAGATTATCAGTTTTTAAAGCCTATTAAGAATTATTTTCAATACCTGTTTTGCAATGTAAGTTTTTTTTTTTAAAATATCTTTCCCTTCCAAGCTCTACAGAAGAAGAAGAAACCTCCATATCACATTCCCCTTTTTCAATGCCTAAAATTACGGATGCTCTGAATATGATGGAAAGTTAATGAGCCCTGATAGCATCTCAGTTGTGTTTAATTCTCTTTCTGGAAGCAGTTGTTTATTTTTGCTCTTTTTAGTTCTGTTTTCTGCTACTTGCTTAACAAATGAACTCTGCAATGAATGTGGCTCCAATGTCTCCAGTGCCAAAACTGGACAAAAACCCATATAATGCTTATAGTTATAGTTATATCTTTATATGTTTAATGAACTCCAGTGCCAGGCTGCTGCACTAAACTTTTCATTCAGTGTTTAGTAGATATATTTCATTCCTAAGAAGGCACCAGGCAGCATTTGTTACGTTTTGTTTTCCATCAGCAGTTATTTTTAAAAATGTGCTATAGGAGGCTGTTCCATATTTCCTCTTCTTCTTCATCTGTCTCTTGTGACTCTTAGCATTCCAGTCATCTTCTACAAATGTTTATTTTCATGATTTTGTTTCATTTCTTTAATTTTTCAGCTAAAGAAAGACTTTTTCCACTGTTCTGCTACATTTGCTCTTAAATTGTAAAGCCCAGTGATGTTAACATCACCTTCAGATCTTTTATTCATTTTATATTTAAATATATATCTCTGTTATAAAAAAAGAAACTTGGACGAGATGTGATCTTTTGAATAGAGACAGATTAGAAGAGAGACAGAGAGACACATCAGAGAGACACTTTCACGTCCGTCAAGTCACGTCATACTGACATCCTATGGAAGCAAGTCCCGTGAGACGGTGACCTTGGCAAGTCTCGCCCTACTTACAAACATTTTCAAACAAGATCACGGTCATCTAACCTCTCAGTTGGTGGATAGAACTTCAAAAACGACTAAGCGAAGAAGAAAGGGCAGCGTGTTGAAAAGAGACCCAAAAGCGTTGGAGAGAAAACAATGCCCAAAAAAATGTAAAAAGAACAATAATAATCCTATGCAAATTCAGATAATAAGGAAAGTAAGCAACGACTAAGCGAAGAACAAAGATCTGCAACGTCTATCGCAACATTAGCCTACATTATTAATGCGTATCTAAAAGTCGATGCTAATCTTCTCTTCTTTATTAAATCAAATCAAGCAAAACTTACAACGGAACATATGCAAGGTCTCATTGATCTCGTTCAAAATTCAAATATCAATAGTTCGGGCAAATTCAAAATCATCATATCAAGGTAGTCCAAGTGCATTGCAATAATTATTTCATGATGCAATGGCAATATTCCGAACTATCAGTCGGCCAAATTTATTTATTACAATGACGTGCAATCCACAATGGTCAGAAATCCACAGATTCTTGAGAACAATGCCACCGGCAACATCGGCTCTGGATATTCCCACATTCATAAGAAGATTGTTTTATCAGAAAGTCTTACTTTTATTGAATGAACTCGAAACGGTCTGCGGTGGGCTGGCGCCCTGCCCGGGATTTGTTCCTGCCTTGCGCCCTGTGTTGGCTGGGATTGGCCCCAGCAGACCCCCGTGATCCTGTAATAGGATATAGCGGGTTGGATAATGACTGACTGACTGACTGACTCCAAACGGTGTTCAGTCAAATCAGAGTATACATTTACATGACATCTCACATGCATTTATTGGTTACTTTGCAAAATTAATTATTAACTGCTGATGATCAAGATCGCTTTGTCTGTGCTGAAATTCCAAACAGAGAAACCTATGCTGAATTATGGTATAAAAGTCATTAAACATATCTCTCACAGACCTCATTTACTAAGTACGGTACCTTTCAAGAAGCGGCATGAGGAGCTGGGTCATACGTTAGACTTAGTGATTACCAAAGGACTGAAAGTTGATATAAAACAGATCATTGATATTGGTCTTTCAGACCATTTTCTTCTACTTTTTAATATAAAAATAATAATAAAAAACACCCATGAGAAGCATATTGTTAAAAAACGCTTCTTTGACTCGGCAGCAGCTTTAAAACTTACAAACATTCTAAGCAATCAGTCCGTTTATAGTGCCAACTATAATAGTGAGGATAATGTAAATAGTAAGGTGGAAAGATTTAATACTAAAGTGAGAGCTGCTGTTGACATAGTTGCACCTGAAAAGACAGTGAAAAAATCTTC
>JANRMT010062852.1:2084732-2099462 GCA_026402145.1 Polypterus bichir lapradei | reverse complement strand
TATCTATCTATCTATCTATCTATCTATCTATCTATCTATCTATCTATTTGCAATAAACAGATATCCATTTTTTTTTCAGATACCTCGGCTGAGATCGTTTTAAAACAGTCTGATGCGGTGCAAGCGAAACCCGCTGAAAGTGTTCAGCTGAAATGTGCAGTCGAAGGATTCACCCTTAGTAGCACCTGGATGGCTTGGATACGACAGGCACCCGGAAAATCACTAGAATGGCTACTTCTCTATCGCAGCTCAGGGAGCGAGTACTATAACAGTGCAATAAAAGGAAGATTTATTCCCTCTAAAGACAGCACTAATTTTTACATGCAAATGAACGATCTGAGAGCGGACGACACTGCAGTGTATTACTGTGCGAGAGACACAGCGAGCGAGACGAATTACAAAGTCGCACGAAAACACAGTGGGCTGTAAAAGAAATACTGCACACTGCATTTATTACAGCTTTAAAGTTTTGTTATAGGTGAGATTAATTCTGTTATGTCCAGTACTTTTTCAGTGTCTTATATCACTACACTTTCCCTAATTAATTTATTTCCCTTTCATTTTCTGCCCATATATGTGTGTATTTTAATTGAATTCTTTAGTAAGTTGAGAGTACACGTTATACCGTAAAATGTATTTATCTACAGAAAACAAAATAAAACAAAACATTTTTTCCACTAACAAAAACCAGCGCAAATATTATAAAAATAATAAATCCGTGCTTATTTTCTTATGTAAACAGCACAGAACATTAGAGATATATATATATTTTTCTAAATAAACATATAGAGTTGTCTCTTTATGTAATGTGTGACAAGAATGTAATTTGAGCCTGGGAAAGGTACTATATAAATAAGATGTATTATCTGAGGTCATAGTTCTTAAAAAAGCTCCATCAAATCCCTAATAATCCCACACGCCCACTATAGTAAATTTAAGATACGTGGCATTGAACAGGTGTGTCAACTAAAACCTCCAGATTATTATTATTATTATTATTATTATTATTATTATTATTATTATTATTATTATTATTATTATTCATAATTGGATATAAATTATACTTAGAGACAGAGTGGTGACGTTTTGGCTGAATATTTCTAAAAAGTTAAATAAATATTAAAGAGACAGAGGTAAAAAGTTGAAAGGCAGGCTGCCAATTACTTCTTCCTATATGTATAGTACCTTCTGATTGTATTTTTTTTTTTTTAATAAAGCCTCGTTAAAACTATCTAGCTTTCCAATTCAAATATGCTTAAATAATGGATCTTTGTACTGGATTCATTGTTTTGTATTTACACCTACTCCATATTCAGCAATTTACAATGCTTTTTCATCATGCTTACAGAAATCGTTTTAGTACCAGTGGTTCTCAAACTGTGGGGCGGGCCCCCCTAGCGGGGCGCGAAGTAACAAAAAGGGGGGCGCGAAGATGAGAGAAAAAGGAAACAAGAATCGAAAATATGAAAAATACATCTATTGAAACCAAAACAAATTAACTTAAACTACATTCTGATACTAGAAAAATAAATATAGAGTTAGATAAATGTCGATAAAAGTTAAGTAGGTATAGTAAAATATGCATCTATGATATATTATATTAATTAAAAAGGAACAAATTGGTATTAGTGGGCTCCTTTCAAAAAAAAAGTTAGGTGGGCGCGATTAAAACTGTTATGAAAACTCGGGTCTCAAATACTTAAAGGTTGAGAAACACTATAATGGCATATTTTGATATATTATGAAGTAACCAAGGTAGATTAATAAATATTGAAGTGGAAGACAACACAGTTTCCAACACAAATTCTTCTAACGTCAGTGATATGTTCTTTCATTTAATATATAAACAACCTATGGACAGATAATTTTTTACAAGACTAGGGGGCTTTGCCCCCTGCTTGCTTCGCTCACCAACCCCCATGTTTGGTTTTCCAGATACACACTTTTGAGATTTTTTTTCTTTGAATTGTTGCTATTTCATTAGTTTCACTTTTATTTCAGAACTTCTGTAAAAACAATATTTGGAATCTTTCCAATATGCTGAATCTTTTAAATGGGTTCTGTAAGACATGTGTTTAATGACTTTGTACCATAATTCAGCATAAGTTTCTCTGTTTGGAATTTCAGCACAGACAAACCAATCTTCATCATCAGCAGTTAATATTTTTTTTTTTTTTTTGCAAAGTAACCAATAAATGCATGTGAGGTAAACCCCATTTTTGAAATTCTCTGACTTAAACTTCAAAGTCTTACTATATTTATATACTTCTGACATATCACCTGTGTCCATATATTTGATCTCTATTCGCCTTTTTGTTATTTCTCAGAGTAATAATTTCTCTTTGTTTGTGCTAATGCGATATTTACTTTCTTTCTTTTGACTGCTTTCATATTCTGTATCTTGCTCAGCATTTGTTTTGTGCCTACGGTTTTTCTTAGTCTTTTGAATTCCAGTTTTCATTATCTCTAACCTGCTCTGCAAGTCTTTGGCCCCCTTGTTTTTTAACCTCTTGATGACGTTTTACTTTGTTTATACTCAGTCTTTTATTTCTGACCTCGCTTTGTCCTTCTTTTTTTTCAATGACACCTGGTTCGTGGTGATTATTTTTCCTTTTTCAAGTAATAATTTCCATTTGTTTGCACTACTGCGATCTTTACATTTTTTTTTATACTTTCTAATTTTTCTATTTTCATATTCTTTAACTTTCTCCACATGTGTATCGCTCCTTTTTTTTTTTGAGTCTTTCGAATTCCACTGCTTTCATAATCTCTAACCAGCTCTGCATGTGTATAGCGCCAACGTTTGTGAGCGTCTTTATGAAGTTTTACTTTGTCTTTTAATTCTGAGCCCGATTGGATGTGCTTTTTTTCAATTCCACTTGTTCCGGGCTGATAATTACTTTCCTTATTTTCTGAATTTTCACCTAGAATATTCTTTTTTGCTCTTTCTTCTCTCCAATGCTTCTGAGTCTCTTTTCTCCGCGCTGCTTTCTTCGTTGCTTAGTCGTCGACATTTCATTTATAACGTATTGTTCTTATACACTTTATATGCACTGAGAGTCCTGGATCTGTGTGTGGTCAAAGCCTTAAATGACTGAGTGTTTTGCTGCCCGTGGTCTTAGTTGTATTTTGTATACGTCATTATTTTGTATACGTCATTAAAAAAGAATTTTGCTCACAAGCTGTTACAGAATTTTATGTCATTAGGCCACAAATCTTCCTTGAGGGGAAGGGTATGTCTGATACAGAATCTTTAAGTAGTTACAAAATTGAGCATTACTGACTACTGGTATGAAATTATGAATTTAATAGAGGTTTCATCTTCAGACCAACTATGTAATATGTTTAGACAAAATTTAAATCTGTCAAGTTTGCATGTTCTTTTCAAATATTTGCAAATCGTTGTTCATGGCACTCAGTTCTAAAGTTGTAAAAATGCACCATATGAGAGATTACATGAGTGTACCCATGAGAGCCAATCACCATATCCAGATTAGATATCTACTTTGTGTCTAGTGCTGTACTCTCTATTCTCTCTGATGCTGTACAGGAACAAGTGAAAAATGAATAAAAAAATGTGAAAGTAGTAGAAAAGAAATCTCTTTATTTAAAGTTGTTCTAAATGTGATGATAATAGCCCAATAACATTTGAGTGAGCACACGACAGGTTTTAAAATATGAAGTAGTTGAAAATATCTGAAGTATCAATTTCATGTTTATTACTGAGATAACAGTAGTCAAAAAATGGAAATAACATTCACAGTTATTGAAAACATGAAGTACTGTATTTGAGATGGCTTGCATTGCAACATACCTAGAGTAAAGTAAAAGGGATTACAGTATTTTTAAAACATAAACAGCAACAGAAGGCAGGAGAAAAATGAAAAGAATGGGTAATGGTACTTCTCCTCTCCTCATGAAACAAAATCAGCACCCACAGCACTTCTTCAAAGAAGTGAACTCTCTTTATGAAAATTATGCTATACTGCAACACCTATTGATTTTTATTGTTCAAAATGTGATATTGAGGTCAATGATCTCCTCTTCAGCTCTCTTCTCGACATTGCAACTGTATTCAGATCAGGTTTTTGAAGTCATTTAAGTATTTAATCACCTTCTTTGGTTGGGCTTTTCACTGCCCTGTGCAGAACTGGCTGTTTATAAGGTCATTATTGTCAAGTGTGCTGAGTACATTGAAATTCTTACTTCCCTCTGCTAATCTACAGACATCATCAAATGTGTTGTTCAACATGCAACATTTCATCACTGCCTTCTGTCACTGTTGCAAGAGTCAAGTCCTCTGTGTAAAAGTGTGACATGCTACTTTCTCTGTCTCTTGCCTAACAATAATTTTCATACAAGTTGGTTACACAGGAAAACATGTACATGCGTACCTTCTGTAAAGTAGAGTTTTTAACTTTCTCACATGTTCTGTGAGTAGGATTAGTGACTGCAGGAGATGGGAATTGTCAAGAAGAGAGCAAGAGACAAAAAGGACAAGGCTTGAAAATAAAACGAAAAGTGACTATCACTAGAATATAGATGGATAAAACTGACAAAGAAGGAGGAAGTGAGCAGGAGATGTATTAGATAAAATGAATTGCTTGAGAGGAAGGAGAATGGTAGGTATCTGAGAAAATATAATATAAAAGGGAAATAGAAGAGTGTAGTAGTTCATGTCCTAATTAGAAAGAATAAAATAAAAGACAACAATACGCACTTTGTATAAGTACTGAAATGGCAGTATGTCTACTGATCAAAAAGTAAAATTTATTGGTAGTTTGGCAAAATTGCCAAGAGACTGCAAACTGATTAAAAACTAAATATGCTGGTATGTTTTTCTTTTTCTTTTTTAATTATTTTTTTTTAGCTTACCTTCACAGCTGAAAATGGCTGATATTATGAAGACAATTTGTTACCAAAATAATGTTTTTAAATATTTCTCTCTCTCTCTTTCCATCTCTTTCTTTTTCACTTTCTCTGAAAACAGATAGCTGAAAGGTGATAGTCTCTTTGTTTTTAAGATTTGACATTACATCTCAGCTTAGCGATTGGTTTCCTTTGTTGTGCTCTGATGGCTATCAAATGTAATTTTAAGCTTTGACATTGCATATCCTGTCATTCTCTATGCACATATTTATAAATAACTCATAATTTCCAATGTTGTTTTTATGTTTTCTTGGGTCTATCTATTAATCACTTGCTTCTCTTACTCTACATGCTGCTCTTGAGTAGTGGATGTTTAAGTCTCAGCACTTTTAATCTTGGACAATACATGCTAGTGTTTTCTATGGGTATGCCATATAAGCTAAGTTAAGAAATGAGCAATAATTCAATGCGAGTGGTTGTCTCCCCAAATAAATCTCCTCTTGATCACAATGCTGAAGCCTGAAAGTGTTTTTTCAATAATAAGAATAAGTTAGGATGTGCACCTAAAAATGTAGAACATTGTTATGGGTGTTAAATTCAGTTCACAAGTAAATATTCAGACTTTTGAATGGCAGAAAGGAAAATCTTTGAAAATTCTATTTTCTAATAGCATTTAATGGCTTTCCCATTCAAGCTAAAAACAAAATGATTGGTCATTTGTGTTCATTTGGGTTGGGTTATACCCTTTGATGATGAGATTTACATAGACAGACTTTTAGACAGATGATAGATAGTGTAACCAAAGCACAAACAATGACAAAGAGTTGGGGACCCCACCCAGTGACCCCATATAATTCTAAACAACAACAATATTTATTCATATAGCACATTTTCATACAAATGATGTAGCTCAAATTGCTTTACAGGATGAAGAAAGAGAAAAAAAGATAAAATATACAAAATCAAACTAGGCAATGCTAATTAACATAAAATAAAAGTAGGGTCAGATGGCCAGGGAGGACAGAAAAAAAAACAAAAATAACTCTAAACTACTGGAGAAAAAAATAAAATCTGCAGGGGTTCTGAGGCAACGAGACCACCCAGCCACATCTAAGCATTCTACCTAACATAAATGATCAGTCCTCATGGTTTTCAGGCTTCACATGGAAGAACTTGATGATGACGGTCATGTGGACTTCTGGCCTTTAATCCATCAATGGCAGATCGCCACCACAGAAAAACAGAAAAAGAACAGCAGAGAATGTTGGGATTAGTACAGATTTCTGAGCCACCATGAATGATAAATTTAATTAAATGCATATACAGAATATCAGGATTAAACTAAAATGAAGCTATGAGAAAGACATGTTAAAATAAAGTGTTTTCAGCAGTTGTTTTAAAGTACTCCATTGTATTAGCCTGGCGAATTTCATTTGGTAAACTATTCCAGATTTTTGGTGCATAACAATAGAAGTCCACCTCACCACTTCTTTTAAGTTTAGCTCTTGGAATTCTAAGCAGACACTCATATGAAGATCTACGGTTACGATTTGGAGTGTAAGGTGAAAGACATTCTGAAATACAGAATGGAGTGACATTATTTAAGGCTTTGTAAACCATAAGCAGTATTTTAAAGTCAATTCTAAATGACACAGGTAACCAATGTAGTTACATCAAAACTGGAGAAATGTGCTCGGATTTTCTTTTCCTAGTTAAGATTCTAGCAACTACATTCTGTACTCATTGCAATCGATTGATGTCTTTTTTGGGTAGTCCTGAGAGGAGTACGTTGCAGTAATCTAGCCAACTGAAAACAAATGCATGAACTAATTTCTCAGCATCTTGCATGTTATAAGAGGTCTAACTTTTGCTATTTTTCGTAAGTGAACAAATGCAGTCCTAGTAATCTGATTAATATGTGATTTAAAATTCAGGAGGCAATAATTACCCATAAATTCTTTACCTCTGTCTTGACTTTTAATCCTAATGGATCAAGTTTCCTTCTTTTTTTTTCTATTATGAAATATTTATTGTAAAATTGGATTTTTGTGGATTTTAATATTATGTGTTATTTTCTGTTAAAATAAACTATTTAGATTGCAAAATTCTTTTCTGCATCAATCCAGTAAGTAATGTATAAGGTTGTTGCCCTGTTTTCATTAACTATTGTTGTTGTTTTCTTTTTTTTTTTTATTATTAATTTTATTGCTCTCCATACAAAGCAATCAAGTTTTTACAAAAAGAAAAATCAGAGTCAAGAACAAATCGATCAAGTCGGATCAAGTTTATTTCTAATGCCCTCATTATATCCATTTTTGCCAATCACTAAAATTTCTGTTTTCTCCTTATTCAGTTTCAGAAAATTACCACTCATCCATTCTGAAACACAAATAAGACATTGTGTCAGTGAATCAAGAGAGTTGGGGTCATAAGGCACTATTGATAAATACAGCTGTGTGTCTTCAGCATAGCTGTGGTAGCTCACGTTATGCCCTGAGATAATCTGACCTAACAGAAACATGTTAACCCAAAAAAGCAGTGGACCCATAATAAAGCCTTGTTGAACACCATATAGAATATCATGTGTATTTGAAGTATAATCACCACATCTAACAAATAATTTTCTACCTGCCTGTTAGGACTCAAACAAATTTAAGACACTGCCAGAGAGGCCCACCCATTGACTAAGTTGATTTCTTAGAATATTGTGGTCAATGGTATGAAATGCGTCACTCAGATCTAAGAGGATGAGAAGAGATAAAAGCCTTTATCTGCATTTACCTGCAAGTATAAAGAGGAAAAAACAAAACAGTTTTCAGCAACACTGAAAGGACATCTTTTCAGACATGACTCCTGAACAGAACTGATTCAAAATAGTGATGTCTATGGTTTTAAAGGATTCTGGAAGGAAGGGATGGGCCCAGGAGGTCAGACAACAGAAGTAATGTGAGTGGAGGAATGGCTGTCAGTCTTCTGTTCTGTGGAAGAAGAAGGAAAGAAGGCATTAGACAACAGCACCGCCACCTGGTTAGGCAAGTTATTACCATGAAGGGCAAAGTGGGCATTGCCTGTTCTGTTAGGATTTCGTGGCACACCAGGCCTATCAAGAAAACATATTTTAAAGTAATGCAGCCAAACTAAATGACTGAACTCCAGCTTGTACCAGGATCTGCCTGGACATCATCTGATAACAAAGGTGTATATCAAAGTTGCACTGACATCTCTCCAGAGGCCCCTCTTTGGCCAGAAGGCCTTAAATGGACTTAAACAATGCCAAGATCTATCATTCAAGGGATGACAAGTAAGACAGACGAGCTTGCCTATTATAAGACAATGATTTTGTAAATGGAAGTGACTTTAATCCAATCAGGAGAAGGTTCAGTCTTCCTTTAAAACAACATGCTCTCCATCTCTCAAAGTTTAAGAAAAACCTCTGGGATATTTGGTGGACACTCTTTGAACTCTCAGAGGATTTTGTCAGGGATGAAAAAATACTGTATGCCTAATGACCTTCCGAAACCTAGTGTCTGAAACTTAAAAAGTTATGAGAGAGCAGAAGGCAAGCTGAGAAAGCAGCAGCACAGCACTAACAAGGATCAAGCAGCAAAGAGAAAGAGTGCACTCTAACACAAGAATAATCTTTCACTTGATTCCTTTGCAACAGCAAAGCAACAGCTCCACACCACATTGGATATTATCCCTAAAGACTTTGTATCATAAAACTGTTTATCTGTGTCAAGATAAAAATAGAATAGAAATAGAAATACCAGTAAACAAACAGTTGTTTGTTTCCTGTCTAGTCTGTCTACATCCAGCCTTATATGACAGTATATATATGTATTTATCATACTTCTATAGTCCTTGCATTTAAATTGTACTATTCTGTTTCTTAAAACAAGTGTACTTCAGTTACCTTGATATAAGACTAAAGGCTAGAGACCCGTCTCCTACAAATCCCATATTACTATGGCTTCTTATTGATTGGTAATCATCAAAAGTCCTACAACCATCACTAGAGTTCTTAAACTGCCTTCAATGAGCAAGCAAATGATAACAGAAAATAGTTTATTCATCCTCAAGAGACTTCACATGGTTCAGCTTTAATCTTCCCAGGAAAATAATCCTGGAAGATTAAATCATACCTTTTATTCTATTTATTTTTGAAAACCAGAGCATCACAATGGTTACTCACTCAAACATAGAGTAGTGACATAATGGATATACAATTTTTATCAGAATGAATACAAAGAAAGAAATGAAAAATAAAAATACCTTGGAAAAAAACAAGTCAAAAGAAGATTCAACCCAAACCCAAAATAAAGAGAAAAAGAGGAGAGAGAAAAGCAAAACAAAACATCTAACATTTTAATATTTGATAAAACAATTAATAATATAAGAGAATCAATCACAGACCCAGTTTATTTTAAAATAACATTAATGACTTCTTTCCATGTTTAAAAAAAAAAAAAGCATTGGACATACTGTATCTTCCAAGAGTGAATTAGATTTTTTCTAATTTAAGATAATAAAGAACATCACTTACTCATTGAGTTATAGAAGGTGGGTTGGAATTTTTCCGGTTAAGCAAGATACAGTAAGTCTGTAGTAGTGTGGTAAAGGCTGTTATAATGGAGTTATTCCAATTCACTTTAATGTATTCCAGACTTAAACTAAATATCACCATTAATGGATAAGGAGTGATTGTAACACCAAGGCTATTTGAGAAATGTGAAAAGATTTTTGCCCAAGATAATGTCAATTTAGTGCATTCTCAAAAAATTGGCCTAGTGACACTTGAGCTAGATGGCAACACTCACAGGTTATTCTTTCCCTGGGCACATTTTGGACAGTTTTAAACAAAATAAATTTAATTGATGAAAGGCGTATAGTTGATTAATGGAATGCTTGTCACGTATAGAACCAAAGTGTTTTCTATACATGGCTAGGTTCCACTCTTTTTCTGACATGCCAATTGAAAGATCCCTTTCCCCCTCTTCCCTAGGATATTTGTGAGGCTTCAATTACAGAACAAGTATGTAATAGCTGGTGGCACATTTAAAGTTTGTCTATGTTGAGTCTGCATATTTTTCCCACATTTGTGCAGATTTATTTTTCTAGGACATTGTTTATTGAACTATGTTCTAAATGTGATGATTAAAGTCCAGTAACATTCGAGAGAACACATGAAGAGACTGATGAAGTTGACTCCTAAAAATGATGGTTCTTTAATAGCACTTTACTAGGTTGTGTGATTCCTTGTAGAATCATTGCTAGACTAAGAATCATTTCATTCTGGGAAAGGTGCTTTGTATATTACGTGGGCTGTTTGGCTTTGAAAAGGTTCCTAGTTGCAGTAAGGAGACATATTGTGATATTGAACAAGCCAGCAAATAACATCAAGGTATAAATTCGAGATACATGAAAACAATTCATAGAACCACTAATGCAACTTTCAGTGCATTTGGATGAAAGAGAAATCAGTAATGTATAGTTTCATTGCTTGTATATCCATCCATCCATCCATTATCCAACCCGCTATATCCTAACTACAGGGTCACGGGGGTCTGCTGGAGCCAATCCCAGCCATCACAGGGTGCAAGGCAGGAAACAAACCCTGGGCAGGGCGCCAGCCCACCGCAGTTGCTTGTACATGTAAACAGCTAATATCTAAAACTATTTATGTTAATTATACTATAACATTTCCAGGAGATGACAGCATATTTAATACAATTTATAATAAAATATTTTTGTTACACCATACTACCATTTGAAACTTTCCAATACAGTATGCTTGGTGATTTAATATTTTTTTCATATGTATTTTAGAAATGATTGGGAAAAAATTAATAAATTGAGAAAAAAATAAATAAGTAAAATCAAGTCAGGCTGCATACCTTTATTGGCAGGCCTGTATTTTGCTCCTGCCCACAGAACCCTGCCGTCATCTAAAGGAAACAATCATAGTTTACATTTAATATATGAGTATTTCTTACTATTAAATTCTGACATCACTTCAACAAAATATTATAGTATTGCAGCAGCCAGCTTATTGGCTGAAGATGGGTCAAACTGAATTCCTGGTTGACAGTGATCTGTCACACAGGTACACAGAGTGCTGCATTTCACAAATCTTGGGATGGCTCAAACTACATTCTACAAGACTGGGAAGACTCATGAATGAAGGCAGGTACATTCAGAGGAGAGGACAAAAAAGCAGTCTCATGCAAAATAGTCGGATAATATGCAGTCTGAAGGTATGAAAAACTTTGAATTTGAATTGCACCTGTGGAAAATGTCAAACCTCCCTCCACAATGCCCACTGTAACCAGACAAGTGAAAGGAAAAACGCAGTGTTACCTCACACAAACAGTACCAGGAATTTGTGATGTTTATTTTACTTTGTTTATACTTCTGATGACAATGCATTCATCAGAAATGCTGAAGAATGATTTTTTTAAACCTATACTGCATCAAAACTGACATATTATTTAAGATTTTCAGAAATTTGTTTTCACTTTTGGACCTCTGCCCCATGACTTCCACTTTAAAATGCAAGAGCAGGGTAGTTGTTTTTGTACAATTTATAAAATATGCATCACTTTAGAATAAATTTTCATGTGGCAATATTATAAATACCATGCATGACTGATCAAAATAATTTTAATTTAAATAATATCAAACTTATTTTTTAATTCTCTCGGGTGATCAGAAACTATAATTAAAAGTTTATTATAGCATAACTAATATAAGACATTATAATTGATGTGACTGTTAATTTCTTCCAGAGACACATCAGAGGAGACTGCAACATATAGCTGAGTGTCATTATTATAGCTATGACAATGTATGCATTTTCTTCTAATAATTCCACCAAGAGGGACCACATGCCATTTGAACAGATACAGCAAAAATCCCCAAATAAAACTAAACAGGCTCTGCGAGTGTGATAACTATTAAAGCAGGATATAACTAAACGAAAAGGGACAACCGTCCCCCATACAGTAGCCTGTTAATAATATTATCATGGTCTTCTGTGCCAAAAATGGAACATAAACCACGCAAAATAATAATAGAAGGCTTCTTCATGGCCAAATTTAGCTTCCTTCACAACCTTCACAAGTTTTAGTGTTATAAATAGATAGATAGATAGATAGATAGATAGATAGATAGATAGATAGATAGATAGATAGATAGATAGATAGATAGATAGATCTTTATTGTCATTGTTACTTTTACAAAGGAACAATGAAATTGAAGGTGCATTTGACTCAGTGTGAGGCATAAGAGTTAAAAAGACAAGAAGAGAGAAAATAATAACAAACCAAATAGTAATAAAATACTTTACAAAATATTCAAATTGCACTGGTTAAATGTACACATTGCACTGGTTGACTTAAGGTCTATATTGCACAATGGGAGAATGATATGGAGCAGTTTTATTCTGAGTTCAGAGCCATGATTGCTTTTGGTTAAAAACTGTTTTTAAGGTGGTTTGTCCTGGTTTTCATTGCCATGTATCTCTTGCCCGATGGCAAAAGCTGAAAGTGGCAATGACCGGGATGTGATGAATCTTGTGAAATGTCTATTGCTTTTTGCGGCATCGGGATATAGTGTGCAACAAAGACAGACAGAAACTTCTCAAAGATATGTCTTATTTTTTTTCAATTGAATTAAGAACAGTTTCTTGAACAATTTACTAAACATGGGAGAATAAGAGAATTCTTTAAATTTGCTCAAAGTTGCTTCAGTGTCATAGCCATCATTATTAATTTCATATCACACCATTTTCTAAGCCTGCTTTATCCTGAGCAGTGTTGCATGGTCCAAAGCCAATCCCAGCAAACATACTGTAGGGCACAAGCAGCAGCAATTCCATAAAGAGGGTGCCAGTCCATTGCAATATGACCACACTAATGCACACATACTAGGACTGATTTAGCAATGCCAATCCATCCAGACTGCATGTCATTGGACTGTGGGAGGAAACTGGAGCACCCAAAGGAAACAGAACATGGAGGGGGGACCCAGGACCTTTTTACTGCAAGGCAACACAACCCCTACTGTACCACCCTCATTATTAACTCATTGTACAAAGTACAATAGATGCAGGTATTTCATTTTGTGAAAATATTAATTATTTGAAATGTATGATAAGTTAAGAATAATATAAATGTTGTATTAACTGTAACCACACATGTATAGGAAGTAAATGTTAAAGTTCAAGTTCAATTTTATTGCTACGTGTACATAGTACAATGAGAATATTACTTCAGTTTCTCCCACAGACTAATGCATGTCAAAATCAAACACTAATTACAGTACCAAACATTAAATTCAAAAACAGAAGATGAATTAATAGAAGAAAAAACACATCAAGTATGATCATGCATATACAGTTTCAATGTTACAGGTTTGCTATCAGCTTTATGACCTGAGGACAGTTTTGTCATGAGAAGGCTAATGCTCCTGTATTAACAGCCCAGAATGATGGAGGGAGATAAGTGCCTCTTCAAAGTAGCTGAGGTCTTATAGATATTCTTAGATATTTCTAAGAAGATACAGTAGCATGTATTACATGTTGTGAACAGAAAGCAGCTCTGTGCCATTGATATTCTGAGATGACTTTATCATGTTTTTATTCATTCAGTTCAGTCCTGAGATAAACAGATCCCAAGTTTTTCAGCCATTGAGGACTCAGTGCATTGTGCTGGTTTTCTTCAGATGTCAGAGTAAGTAAAAGCATCGGTGCATCATGCAATCTGACTCATTTAAAATATTGCTAAGTATAAAGCGAAAAATTCAAGTTAAATTCATTTTATGTTTCCATTATTGTGAGTTAAAGTCCATTGACTTTTTGCCTTAGATTTCATTTACATGGAAATACAGGACCTCGCTATCACATGCAATATAATACTTGATATGCTGGCATTTTCATAAGGTGTTAACTTATAAGAACATTTTTTTAACTTTTACAGAAATCGTACTTCCAAAAATTTGCAAGAATAAAACAATCACAAAATGGGTAGTTTAGCTACCTTATAAAATCTAAAAGTTAAAACAACAGCTAGAGACATCCAAGAAGCTTTTTTTTTTTGGTGTCGTGAGGCCCTTCTTTCTACTGAGAGAGTGAGGTCACTATTCATAATAGGAATATTTTCTACTTTGGACATCTGGCCTATCAATTTTTATACCCATTCACCTTGTTCTCTGAATGGCCTAATGTTACCGTCTGCCAAATATTCTTTCAAAAATTACAAAGACGCTGTCAGTTCTTCTTTTTGCTTTTATTAATATCTACTAATTTTACTTAGCGTTTTTTTTTTTCATTTTATTTTGAAAATCAACTGCTGTCTTCTTTACAGTTTTATATTTGAAATGCTGTTGTAATATTTTTTTTACTGTTCAGTTTTATGAAGGTATATATTGTGAAAATTAATTTACAACTATTTCATACATTCTTAATTATCAACTCTTGAAGGCGATTTGAGATGTCCTTGGGTAGATAATTATGCAAGCAATATAATATTGAAATGAATAAAATTACAAATGGACAGAGAATAATTTTTAACTGACTCAAATCACATTAACTGTAAATGTAAATTAAGCAAATTTAATAAATGATATTTGCAGAAATTCACACTTTAACCCACCTTGCTTAGAGAAAGTCCCGTTTATGCAAATATGCACAACGACACTCTACTTAAACTCCCGCCGACTTTTTATGTGTACAGCATCAGCTAAAGGGACATCGTGTGAAATGATGTGCAGAAAATACATCTGCCTTCACCTCCTTACGGCATGTTTTATATGTAGGTCTATCTATCTATCTATCTATCTATCTATCTATCTATCTATCTATCT
>JANRMT010062852.1:2074286-2084722 GCA_026402145.1 Polypterus bichir lapradei | reverse complement strand
CTATCTATCTATCTATCTATCTATCTATCTATCTATCTATCTATCTAAAATGTTTTAATGTTCTTTGTTTTTCAGATACCTCGGCTGAGGTCGTTTTAAGACAGTCTGATGCGCGGCAAGCGAAACCCGGTGAAAGTGTTCAGCTGAAATGTGCAGTTGAAGGATTCACCCTGAGTAGCACTTGGATGGGTTGGATACGACAAGCACCCGGAAAATCACTAGAATGGCTAATTGACTACTACGGCTCAGGGAACGAGTACTATAACAGTGCAATAAAAGGAAGATTTATTCCCTCTAAAGACAGCACTAATTTTTACATGCAAATGAACGATCTGAGAGCTGACGACACTGCAGTCTATTACTGTGCGAGAGACACAGCGAGCGAGACGAATTACAAAGCCGCACAGGAACACAGCGGGCTGTAAAACCACTACTGCCGATTGTATTTATTACACCTGAAACGTTTTGTTTTAGTTGACATTAGGAACAGATTTGAATGCTTCTTAATTATTATTAGTTGCTTTTAGTCAGTCAGTCATTGTCCAACCCGCTATAACCTAACACAGGGGCCGGTTGGAGCAGGGTGCAAGGTGCAGGAACAAACCCCGGGCAGGGCGCCAGCCCACCGCAGGGCACGCACACACACACTAGGGACAATTTAGGATCACCAATGCACCTCACCTGCATGTCTTTGGACTGCTGAAGGAAACCGGAGCACACCCATGGGTAGAACATGCAAATTCCACGCAGGGAGGACCCGGGAAGCGAACCCAGGTCTCCTTACTGCGAAGCAGCAGTGCTACAACCTCTTTATTTATTTTTTTTTAATTAATTTGAAAGTAAAACTTTTAAGGTTTTAATACTAGGTGCAGGATAAAATGAATAAAATGTCATTACTTACAGTACCACAATTAAAATTGTAAAATAAAAACATCTATCCACTAAATGTTTTTCCATTAATTACGATATTAGGATATCCAACAAGCAATTTTTAGTTTTGACATCATACATGTATCTAAACTTGCAATACATAATTAGAAATTTTAATTTTAAACAAAATGATTACTTTTTTGTATTGATTTTAATTTTCAGTGTCTCACAACAAAACTAACAAATAGAATCATCTCAACTTGTTTTACAGTATATTACATAGGGTTTTACATTGTGATTTCAGTTTTTGGGTCCTAAGATGGACTGCACCCTGCCTACAAAGGTCTCCTGCCGATATATGATTAATCGGATTAAGTCATTTTGAGAGTGTTAGTTTCTGTTATTTTATTTGTTTTCTTTGGAACCAACAGTTTCACTCAGGGAGAACATGAAAATTATTCACACTGAAAACATGTATATATGGCTTCTTGTTAAATATTAGTTCAAATTGATACTACAGAAAGAAAATAACATATACATCAACATGACTCTTGCATCAGTAATTTATATTTTTCTAATAATTATACCATGTATGTGATTATGTTAATTTAATTTGAATCAGTCATTTTGACTTAATTTCTTCATCACAGTGAAAAAATTTCTGTGTTTTTGCAAAAATAAGAAGTGCACTGAAAATGGAACAGCTCTGATAGTGTGTGTACTGAAATAGAATTTTGTACTGAAAGAATTTTGTTTTAATCTTTAAAGATGCAAAAAAGGGAAATCTTGCCAAAACTCAATATTCCTAAGCATCTCATTGCCTTTCACATTCAATTTAAAAAGTCAAAATGTTTGGACATTGATTGCCTTTAGTGTTAAGCAACATGTGGCCCTTTGCTGATGGACAGGTACAGGCTAACCAGTATTTGAAGACTAAAGCTGACCATGAAGCCTCAGCTGTGATGACCATTAATACATAATGTGTTCATGAAAGTGATCCAGGAAAATATTAATGTCATATTTTAATTTGTACATAGCTACATCATAAATATTTGGACTTGCCCCAAGCAGGTATTCAGTTGCACTTCAATTGTTTCATAATGGTTTCAGGACTTCAGCAGATAGATCTTGCTAACAGACAAGAGAGATCATCTGTGTTAACATAAACCGGAAATGTACAGTACATTGTTTAGAGATCCCATCATGACTGATGGTGAAACCTTCAGTTTCTGCACACATTATTGTGTTGTACATTTAAAGTTAAATAGATAAATCTGCCATTTTGGCCCATCAGTTTTTACTCAGGAACCCATAGTGACAAAGTTAAAACATTCTGTGGAATGGTCTGCCTTCTACTATAAAAGGTAACCCTTTAGTCTCTGCTTTTAAATC
Organism: Polypterus bichir lapradei; assembly: GCA_026402145.1. Lineage (NCBI taxonomy): Eukaryota > Metazoa > Chordata > Cladistia > Polypteriformes > Polypteridae > Polypterus > Polypterus bichir. The sequence goes on along the minus strand of JANRMT010062852.1, from coordinate 2,082,460 downwards.
CACTACTTCAGTTTAGCATACCCTGATTACAGATAGATTAGCTGCACTCATGGCACCTCTGTTGTTACTCATTAGAACTAAAGTATTAGTAATATATTATTAACCCACCCCTATTCCTTTTTTCCTCTCAGTATCATCATGTGCCACTGATCTACCACTAAGTGGTTTACCTGTCTATGGAAATGTCATCTCAGATAAAGAAGCACTGGAATCATAGGGTAGAAGGATACTTTTACAAGATTGGCCCTCCAGGCACTGATTCAGATATGGAGGGGCAACTTATTGGTCAAGATCTCTAAAACTCTGTGTCTGGCTTGTCTGACTCCTTTTATACAATCTGGCTGTGGTTCTACAATTGACTGTTGGACAGATGTTATTTTTCATTTATGTTAATTAGTTTCTACTTTATTTTTGATGTATTTCAACAAATCTAAATCATTATATTTGTATTTAGTGAGAGGTATCATCTAATATTGAATTTTGCCTCAAGAGCTGTTTTCACACTCTGTACCTGCACTTGGTGAGTGAGTGCTGTGCAAGGACAAAGTAGTTTGTGTTATTGTGTTGTTATTTTCTGAGGTGGCAATAGATTTACCATCCAGCTCTGTGAAGAGGATTACTTGGGTTCTGTTTTGTGTATTGTTTTTACCCCATTTTGACACCCATTGCCTGCCCAACCTACCTAGAAGGGGGGTCTCCTCTTGAATTTATTTATTTTTTTACCCTACAAGCATTTTTTGGGGGGGATTTTTTTCTTGCCTTCTTAGGGAGTCAAGACATTGTGATCACCATAAAGTGTTAAAATGGGGAGGATAAAATCTGCACAAGATACTCTTTAGGAGACATTAGATTTATTAACAAAAAAAAAAAAAATGAATCTGATGTTAGATTGTATTCACTTAGGAGAGTAGGTACTTGTTTTTTTTTTTTTTACTTGACATCCAGGCAATTATTATGTCAGATGTATAATTATTTACCTCTAGAATATGTTCAAGTGAGAAAGAGACAGTGAAGAATAGCTATACTGGAAGTGCTTTAATTTGTGTATTGAACTCTTAGGACCTTTGTTATTGCAAAAGACTTGGTAAAGGGGTGAGTGCAATAAAAATGGAGGGGAGATTTTTTTAACTGCGATTTTAATGGTTGCTGTTGTTTACATTTATTGTTTAAAAACAATATAAAAAATATTTATTTTTTTAACTTTTGCTTAATAATGTTTTTTCTTCAATTTGCATTGATTTTAATGGATTCTGTTTTTTTTTTACTACTTATTGTTTGTTCACAGGATTTACAAATATACTTGAACTTTTTTCAAAAAAAGAATGCATTATTAAGATTTTTGCTTAATAAACAATGAAGTTTTGCAGGTGGACTTCTGGAGCAGCCACTTGTCCTCAGTCCCATTACTTGACGTCTGTGTCCCAGTCTACATAACTTCAGGAACAAATGAAATGTTAAGTGTGATCTGTTGATATAGAAACACTGTCGTGCAGGTTATAAAGTTTGTGTGATGTTTAACATGCTTTTCTGTCAATGAGAAAAATCCTGTTTAATTCCTGCTCATTACATTTAATTTTTTTCTTAATCAATCATTACCTCACTGTTTTTATCATGATTCCAAAACACACTGGATGTGGTCACATTGTCTCTGGAATAATTTATTGAAGCTTAATCTCTCATTTCTACACTTCCATCTCATCCTGCCTAGCAGTGTTTCTCTGTCATATTTGAAGTTACATAAGCAAGGATTCTAACATAACTTCTCACCTTGCAACCTCCAGGAGTGCCGGGAACTGTAGGAAAATTGCTGAGCTAGAACAGCATCTTTCTTTGTGTACTTTTACGTGCTGGACACTATTCACAAATCACTAATATCATGAGCTGAGCACCTTGCTCTTAGAATATGTTGAGATTGAAATTAGTCATATGAGAGAGTAATAATGTGTGTTTTAGACTAAATCTAGTAAACCATTAGCACTCTGTCTCCATGAATGTTATTTCTTTGCCTCCAACATTCAATCAAACCTAAATCACATTGCTCAATACTAACAATTCCTTCAAGATCAGCAGTTTTTTAAAGTCTATTAAGAATTATTTTCAATACCTGTTTTGCAATGTAACTCTTTCTTTAAAACATCTTTCCCTTCCCAGCTTACAGAAGAAGAAACCTCCATATCGCATTTCCCCTTTTTTCAATCCGGAATATGATGGAAAGTTCAGGATAGCATCTCAGTTGATGTTTAATTCTCTTCCTGGAAGCAGTTGTCTATTTCTGCTCTTTTTAATTCTGTTTTCTGCTACTTCCTTAAGAAATGAACTCTGCAATGAATGTGGCTCCAATGTCTCCTGTGCCAAAACTGGACTATTACTTTAGTTATATCTTTATATGTTTGATGATCTCCAGTACCAAGCTGTTGGCTAAACTTTTCATTCAGTGTTAAAAGATATGTCATTCATAAGAAGGCACCAGACAGCACTTGTTAGCTTTTGTGAGCAGTTGATCCTGCCTCTACCTTATCCTACAGCTCTAATGTTCTCGCAGTAATGCTGTAAATACTCTTGAAAACATGAATTGGACCTTCTTATGATGGGTTTTAATTGTGATTGGTTTGGAACAGAATTTCTAAGTATGTTTAAGACTTTATGGTTTTCCGTCAGCAGTTATTTTTTAAAACTCTGAAATTTCCCAACCCAACTGAAATTGCTGAAGTGCTACAAGAGGCTGTCCTATATTTCCTCCTCTTCTTCATCTGTCTCTTGTGACACATTCATGTCATCTTTCAAAAATGTTTATTCTCATGATTTTATTTCATTTCTTTAATTTTATAATTAAAAAGCGCAGTGATGTTAACATGACCTTAATTTATTTTATTCACTTTATATTTAAATATATATTTAAAAAAAAAATGTTTTCTTCATATTTTATTACTTTTGTTGATATTTTGTTTCTGCCATGTGTGCTGCTATTCTAAATCTCATTTAAAGGGATTGCTAAAGTTGTGGTTCTGGGAAGTCACAGTTTGTCTGACAGGGATTGGATTACTCCAGGTTGTGGATCATTTCCAACACCTTTTTACATGTGGTTTTCATAAAGAACATTTGTTTTGGAATTCTTGCTTTTTTATTTACACTTTTTTTGGTTTTATTGTTAGGATTTTAGAGAGATCTGGGGTCTTATGCATAAACGGTGCGTACACACAGAAATGTTGCGTAAGAACGTTTCCACATTCAAATTGCGATTCAAAAAAACCTAAACTTGACGTAAAGCTGCGCACTTTTCCACGGTACCTCATACCCTGTCATACGCAAGTTCTCCGCTCGGTTTTGCAGACTGGCAGCACCCAACGTCAAAGCAGTGCTACTGTTCCTGTGTGGTTACTCTTTATTTGTTAGAACCACATTCCTGATGTGGCTTTATAAATACACTGAAACTAACCGCATATTGTTTATTAGTGTAATGCATCTGATTGTAATTAACTTGTAACAATATAATGGTCCAGGGAATAGCCATAGTATTCCAAATACCATAACTGCTTTAGCGTTTTTACTCTCACTGCACCTTTTTTTTCTTCTTTCAGCTGCTCCCGTTAGGAGTTGCCACAGCAGATCATCTTTTTCCATATCTCACTGCACCACTCGGAGTATTTATATCACTGTATCTGAGTGGGGAATCACAGCAGCAGTTGATCGGAAAGAGAATTATCTGTATACAGCATCAAGCACACCCTGCCTCAGCCATGGCAAAATGTTTCAAAACCCTTCCTGTATGAACCTCGCGGTTCAGAAACAGTTTCATCCCAAGAACTTTAAACAGACAATCAGTCCATCAAGTGCTCCTTGTAGAACTGTTTGTACTTATAAGTACAATCACCTCACTGTAAACTTGCACTACAGTTATAATATTGCACAACCTGCGCCACTTTATAAAGCGCGTATTTACATATAATAACAATATCATTTTTAAGATGAAATGCAGCAAATATGTTGATTATATTATATAGATAAAACTTTAACTTCATTTAAATAATCTGTGTTGTTAATAATTAAACATGAGGACACGGTGCCGTAGCACTAGCAAGTTCACAGATTGATCCTACCTTGTGCTATATTCTTTCTGGGACTGACGCGACACTGGAAGGATAGATGGATAGAATAATTAAACTTGTACTACAAAGATATTTCAATGTTCCTTAAAAGTTTTCAAGAATCGTCGTTGTAAGCTTACAGATGGCTTAACGTCTATTACAGAGCTGATTGTGTGGCGATTGGGTATGTGGAGAAAGAAAAGTAAGCACAGGAATTGGAGGTTAGTATGTTTGAAAAAGACAGTACTGCTAAAATAATTTCATCGAAGGTCACGCACAATCACGCACCGTGTTCCCCTGTTTAATAACATGCTTTAATTTCTATCATCATGAAAAAGATATCACGTATACATCTCAGTATTTTAATTATTCAGAGAGCTGTAATATCACGAATGTAATGGATTCTGTGTCCTGTGTGTTCACACACATAGAGCAAAAGATCAAATACAAAACAAAGCATTTAACGTGCTACTTTAATTATGATTTGATTTGAGAAACTGGTTAATTAAACGATTTTAAGATGAAGTTTATAATGTTCTACTTTAATGACAAAATAAACTACATAATTTAAGTGGAAATTTCAAGATTGAAGTTGACATTTCGTGCTTTTTTCCTACTGTGTGCCTTTTTTTTCCTCTGTATCCTAATAAGCTTTCATATGACACTCAGATGGTGGGCTACAACTCGCCTTTTCACGGCGACTTTGATATGTGACAGCTTTTTTTTTATTTTGGGCACCGTGCGACTTTGTGAACTTGAGCTTTCAAGTTTCTCTGACACGTTATGTCAGTCAATCAGCTTCCTTTTGTTGTTTATACCACTGTTTAAACAACAAATAGTAAGTTTTTACTTGCCTCCACTTTGTATTCGCTGAAATTCTTCCATTTTCCCTCTTGCTTTTTCCATTGTCTTTTCACAGAACACTGAGCATAAGGGCTATTTATATTGATTTGCATATTCAAAGAGGCATAATTCTGGGAGGAGACGGGGCGGGACAGCAAGCGCGTGCACAAGCGTTACTTTTCATGCTGATCAGGATTTATGTAGCGGAAGAATGTGGAAGTGGATGAACACTGATTCCTGCATCTGGATTTTTCTGTGTGTAAGCACATTTCGGCTTTTGTGCTTACGTCATGTTACAGTGTGAATTCTACGCATGGCATTATGCATGAGGCCCCTGGTTGTCTTTTGCTGCCTTTCTGACTTGTCTTCAAATCGGGTCCCTTAATTTTGATCTATTGGCCTTCCAGAACATTTATATGGAAAAGTATTTTTTAATGACACTCTGTTATTCATAAACCGACACATTTCAAATATTTGCATATATTCTATCACACACCCCTGCTATGAACTTGTCACATATTGAATATACCATGACTGCTCTCTCAGTGTTGCTGTGATGCTCATCAACAGATTTTGGGTTGGTTCCCCTATCTCATTTTTGGTTCTTTCTTCTGGGTCTGGTTTCTCTATACTTTCCATTGATATCCCTTTCCATTTCACATCTTCCTTCCTTTAGACCTCTTTATTCCCATTTTACTCTACACCAGCAGAAGATCATTTCAATGTTATCTTGTATGAAGATTCCTCATTATTTTTCCTTTGATTTTTGGAAATACTCTTTTTTTAATCTGATACATCATGAGGTCTTTGGATTTGGGATTATTGGGTCATCCTACCCTAATACTGAGAATTGGGTGACATCGAACAAACTAATATGTAATGGGTGTCATGAATCCCAAGTAATCAGTGATGCTTAGGGCCCTCTATCTCATCCCATCTGTTGGTCACTGTCCACACTCCTGTGACTGAATGGGTCCAAGTTAACTCCTTTCACCATCTAGAAACTTGTTACAGGACTGTTTTTTTACCTGTCTTCTTACTTAAACTTCTTTTTAAAAATATTGTTATTGTTGTTATTGTTATTAATATTGATTATCTTTGTATTGGTTCTCTTAATGTAAAATTTAACATACACACGCAACATTGTCTCGTTGTGATCCTGTCTTCATGGCGTTAACAACAGTTTACAATGAAGAAACAGGCAGCAATGTATTTTTTCCTTTTGTGTTACCTTCATACTGATTGACAAATAAGCAAAATGCTGAATGAATCTCCAACAAAAGAATAAAGTTTTGGTGAGAGATACTCACATTTTACATTAAAGATTTTTTTTTTCTCAGCTTCAGCGAACTATATGGTGTTTTCTGCTATTGAGCTAAAGTTTACATGGGACAAAAAATGTAAACATTATACCCACATTGAAAAGAGAAGGAGATAAGAGACACACCATTTCAGCTGTTGTCGCTTGCAGATGGTGTGCCAATAAACACATGCTGAAGGCTTCATGGCCAAAACACTGTGCCACTTACCACCTTTACTTTTCAGGGTCAGGATTACATTTTTATTTATTTTGCAGATGCTCCCTGACACAACCCTTCATTAACATTAATGTTTGCTTGCTGTATAATACCCTTACAAAAGAACTTCAGATATACAGTATACTTCATTAATAATGTATGAAACTTTTCTGATCCACAAGTGTATCTTCTGATCTGATATCTGCTCCAAGTTCTTTCAAAACAGAAATGTACAAAACATTAATGAAGCAGTATGGTACCCATCTTATATGAATTGCACAGTTGTTGGCACTCTACTGTGCTACCTTTACAACATTGAATTACATCCTAATTTGGAGAAACTCTACTTTAGAAAAATTGAATTTCCTTCGCCATGCAAATTTGTCTACTAGCTTTCAACTTAAAGCTTGTGCCTGCAGCAACTAAAGCTCCAGCTGCTAATGACATTCTGTATAGTTTAAGGATTCAGAGCCTCCCTGGAGTGACAGATTCCTAATGTAAGATGAATTCTCACTTAGGGTACTTAAATATATCTTCTTTATACATAGCAGCATAACTTGTGTGAGTTTCTTGAACAAATGTGGCAAAGGAAAGCTTTAAGGATTTGTACTAGTCCTGAATTTTCACTCTTTGACACTTTATGTCTAAACTACACTGGTTAGACATTCACAGTTTTGATGTGGTTCAAACCTAAGAACACAGTGGTGTAGAGAAAGCAATGTTTTTAAATCCTATTAGTTGAAATACTGCAAAAGTAAGTACTATTAAAAATGACTTAATTCCTATATTCTGAGCAACAGAAAACTATCTAACCTTAATCTGTGATCATCAGTTCAAGTTACAAGTAGATGAAAAACAAATTTAACTACTTCTTGAGAAAAGTTTTGTACAAGCTGGCATTGGAATGAAAATATAACAGGGTAAATGGAGTTAGTCATATACAACATTTAAGTATAAGACTTGGCATTTAAATACCACTGCTAATGGCGTATCTCATTTGCTCTGTCACAACATACCACACTAGGAATTTACCAAATAATGTGCGTCTGCTGCATTCCTTTAAACCAGGCGGATGTAGATTCATATTTCTCCTGGGTATCTCAATTAAGAATGCTTTTTTTTTTTTTTTTTTGCTTTTATTTAGATTTGCTGTATTGATTTTTTTATGCTGACATGGTATATCAAATTCCGTTTGCCCCGCAAATTGTCTTGCACGTTACTTGAAGCTCCATGCATAATAGACATGGATAGCACAAATATAGGTTACTGATTATCCGTTTCAGTGTATAGGAAGTATCTTTGAAATACTCAGAGGCATTTTGAGACTCAAAAAAGCGGAATGATAGCACCAATACTAAACGAAATTTTATGAAGTCTCTTTTGTAACGGTATCACTTTAAAACATAAAGGTTGTTAAGATAATTATAATAGCATCGAAGATGTAAGCGTTAGTATTTGTTACCAAAATAAATAAACAAAACAGGACACTGTCAGCAAAATTGTACTCTTCTATATATGCCCTGCTTATAAGGAATGCGTGTCTATGCAAATAACGGAGAGCGGCGAGTTACTTAAGACGCACCACTTCAATCTCAAAGGAAAACTACAGCGTGGAAAAATGATAACACATTATATCTGCCTTTACTTCCTAACAACATATGTTATGTGTAGGTTTATCTATCTATCTATCTATCTATCTATCTATCTATCTATCTATCTATCTATCTAT
>JANRMT010062852.1:2053583-2064272 GCA_026402145.1 Polypterus bichir lapradei | reverse complement strand
TTATTATTATTATTATTATTATTATTATTATTATTATTATTATTATTTGTACCATAATATATTTTTAATAAATATATTTTCCATACCTTGCAAGTCAATATGGGTAAAAATTTTTAGGGACAAGTCAAGTGTGACGAAATAGAAAGCCGCACAAAAGCACAGCAATACAGTTACCTTACGTAAATATGAATACCTACATTTTAAATTACATATTTTTAAAAGTATACTTAAAATATACTATTATTATTATTTTTATTATAGAGTTGTTTGAAAAAGTAGCTGTGAATATGCACCTGACTTTATACTCGTAAAACAAGGGTCAAATACTCAGTTCAAAATATTAGTTGAAGCTGCTTTGGGCATTCCATGTCAAAGTACCTAAACTAATACAGCTGTTGCAGCTTACCGTATATCAAACTGGCTCATTCGTCTTGTGATCGTCTTCTCCGATACACCATATAGATCTGCAATCTGTCGTACTTTTAAACCGCATAACAGAAGGTGTTCTATTGACTCAGCTGGAATGTCAAAGGATGGACGTCCAGAGCAGGGAACTGCGTCACCTGAACTGAAGTGCAGTAGAGTGCGTTCCACCTGTTCTTCCATAATTTCAAAAATAGTTTAATCTACATCGGAGTCTAAAAGGGCCGCCAACGTTGTAATTTCTTCCGATAAATCTTCAATTCTCTCTCTGAAATACGTAATATCTTCGGCAGAATCCATTTCATCGGCAGTAGTAAGCATTATCTAATTAATTTTTGTGCTATCGATTCACCAATCAGTAACTAGAGGGCGTGTTAGAGCCCACCATCTCAACTTTGACGAGTGAAAGTGACAGTTTTATTTCAAGTTGTATTTCATGACGGTTTGCTGGAATGTTATGGACAAAATGAAATAAATAAATAAGCAACAAAAACCATATTTCGTGACACATTTATTTATTTAGGCTCTCATTTCATGACACATTTATTTATTTATGCTCACATTTCAAAGTACTTTATTTATTTACGCATTTATTTATTTATTTATTTAATTTTGTCCGAAATATTCCTCCATACATATCTGCTCTGAGTATTCAGGTTTAATTGTTTATTGAATATTTCAATAAGATTTCAGAACTCGTTATAAGATTTTACCTAATAGTCGAATGCAGATATAAAATAAATCAATGTTATGAATTGGTGTTAATATGTACTGCATGCTTTATATGTTATCTGAAATGGTATATTGTCATTTACTTGTTATCTTGTTGTCTGAGATTCAAACACCTGTGATATTTCTGCAATAAACGTTGTAGTCTGCAATTTTAAAAGAATGCTCGACCCCTCCCTCGACGAAAGAAAAGTAATGGAAATTACTATATATGCAAATTTTTAAATAATTAAAAAGGTTCATGCTTATAACAGTTTGTTATGTTTTGAACTATACATCGTTATGTATCTGTTCATGACTTTTATTTTTACATTTTGCGTCATGGAATGTAATAAATCACGTTTATTTTAATTATTTATGTTTGTGCATTAATTGATCAAGATTTTAATTTGTTTATTTGTTTAACTGAAAGTGCTCTTCTTTATTTGTTTTATATGTTCGATGTGAGGTAATTTTGAAGCAGCCCGAAGCAGAAAAGAGACAGCCCGGCCAGTCCCTCAAGCTATCTTGTTCAGTTTTTGGGTTCAGTTTCGGTAGCAGCAGCAGCTACTTCCTGCGCTGGATCCGACAGCCTCCAGGAAATGGTCTGGAATGGCCGGCAGCGGAGAGGGAAGATAAGGATTAAACCTACCATGCAGACTCAGTTAAATGAAAATTCGCCATCTCGACGGATAGCAATGGTGCATATCTGCAAATGAACGCACTGACAACATATGACATGGCGGTGTATTACTATACTCGAACGTCACAGTGATGCATATGGCTCTTCTTTACAAAAACATCCCTGCTTTGTTTTTTTTTTGTGTGGCAGAGGGTCTAATTTAATATTTGTATAATATTAATAAAGATTTAAGTGGAACGTCAAAGCAGATGTCATATTTGCATTGCTATAAAATGCACATGCGAAGACTTATAGCGTCACAAGAGGTATAACATTTCTTTTCAGTAATTAAAATACTGTATTACACAGTTATGCTTACTGTAAATAACTTAAACACTAAATGAAAATATCAAAATGAAAAAAGACACAGTTCTTTACATTTACATATACATATTGCTCAAAAATTAAAGGAACACTTTTTTATAGCATCAAGTCAATGAAACTTCTGGGCTATTGATCTGGTCAGTTAAGAAGCAGAGGGAGTTGTTAATCAATTTCAGCTACTTTGGTGTTAATGAAATTAACAACAGGAGCACTAGAGGGGCAACAATGAGACAACCCCCAAAGCAAGAATGGTTTAACAGGCGGAGGACACTGACATTTTTCCCTCCTCATCTTTCCTGACTGATTTTTCACTAGTTTTGCATTTAGCTATGGTCAGTGTCACTACTTGGTGTGTCATCCCGTTTAGGGGAGTCCTATTAGAGTTTAGAAACCTTATATCTCCCCCCTCAGCTTTGTCCACACCAGTGTGAGCAAAGTGTCTGATCCAAGCTGGACTCTGATAGACAGAAGAGAGCATCCGCATTGGTGTGTGCAGCTCCGGGACGGTGGCAAACTTCAAAAGCAAAAGCCTGAAAGTTAGTAGACCACCGAGTGAGCCAGGTGTTTGTATCCTTCTGTTTGTAAAGTCATTGCAGCAGGGAGTGGTCAGTCAACAGGGTAAAACGTTGTCCCCAGAGATAGTAACAGAGGGCCTCCACTGCCCACTTAATTGCCAAGCACTCCTTTTCAATAGTTGAATAATTATGCTCCCTGGGTAGCAGCTTTCTGCTGAGAAACATGATGGGGTTTTCTTCCCCTTTCAAAACATTGTGAGAGCACCACTCCTAGACTGAAAGTACTAGCATCTGTTTGCAGAATAAATTCCTTTGAAAAGTCTGGATTGTGCAGAACTGGGAATGATGATAAAGTGGTTTTTACAAGCATCTCTAACAAGCATCGGTCCTGACAACAATACAATTATTTCTGCCCTTTATCAAATCAGTGAAAGGGGGGATCGATGTGCAAAATTGGGAATGAATCACCTATAATACCTTGTGAGCCCGAGGAAGGCAACCACACAGTTTACTTGTCTTGTCATAATTATGTTTTTGTGCCTCCTGTTTGTGCTACTGAAGTTCCACTGCAATAGAGGACAATCTGGCAATCTGCTCCTGCAGTGAAACAGCTCGTTCGACAAACCTTCCCCCAGGTGTTGTCTCGTAAGTCCCTGTCCATTCATCCTGAAAAATGTCCAACACCCCGTGTGGATGCTGGCCAAATAATAGCTCGAATGGGCTCATCCCAATTGACACTTGCAGGACTTCCCGGACAGAAAACAGGAGGAAAAGTACAACTGTATCCAAGGAAGTTGGATCATCATGGGCTACATGCCGAATCATCTGTTTTAGGGTTTTATTAAATCATTCAGTCAGGCCATTCATCTGTGGATGATAAACTGTAGAGTGTAAGTGCTTAATTCCGAAACTTTCGCATGGCTGCTTCATGATGCGAAACATAAAGGGTGTGCCCTGATCAGTGAGAATCTCGCAAGGGATACCGATACTTGTGAACATATCTGAGAGTGCTTTTGCAGTAGTTCGGGTGACTACCCATCACAGAACTGCTACTTATGGATATCTTGTGGCATAATCGATTAACAAGAGCATATACTGAAAGCCACTTTAACCCTTGGGAAATGGGCCAACAATATCTAATCCCACCCTCTCAAAGGGGACGTCTAAAATAGACATCAATACACGGGGTGTCCTGGCAGGTCTGTGAGCACTGTGAGCAATTTTTAAAACCTTCACCCTATCCTCACTTGATACTACCAACTGCTTGATATGTTCATCACCCATGCAATCAGAACTAACCCAATACAGAAAACCATCCTTAAGTAAAAAATGTGGCCTTTTAAAAATTGTATCCTCTCTCCCCACATTTGTGATGTGGGCTTCTCTGAATGCATAATCCAAGTTGTTATCAGCTCATTGTAGGTGATCAAACTTCGCCTGGATGGCAGTCTTTACTTCCTCCATGTTTGATGCAGCATTGCACTCACCTCCCACTGCTGTTTTGTTTTCGTCCGGGTCCATATTACTGTAAGCGTCCGGTACGGTCTGTGGAGACTGTTGGTGCATGCAGAAAAGTTTGCCAGCTGTTCCTGAGGATTCATCCCCCAGCTCGCTGGATAACTCCAGTTCAATTTAAAACCCGTTTCTTTGACAGGCATTGTGTCCCTTTCTAGGCACTCTGCAGGTGGCCACAACCAATGGAAAGAGTGTATTCCTTTTTCCTATTAGGAGTGGCCAGGGTGGGGTGTCTGATATGGCATCCAGACCTTAAAGTTCTTCCCTTTAAATTTCAGAGGGAGTAATATAGTCTTGTATGTTTTAATATCCCCATGGATGCAGTGGATATTTACTTTGTCTGTGGACTTATAATGGGTCTGCCAGAGCAAGTCACGGTGTACTACGCAGCGGTCATTACAAGAGTCCAACAGTGTCAAGAATTCCCATCCGGCCAATGTAATGAAGACCTTAAAATTTTCCTCTTTTAACATCTTGGGAAAAACTTGAGAGCCGCATACCTGGGCCAGACCGATAGCCATTGTTTGTGCATGTGTGAGATGGCACTCCCTAGATAGATGTCCCAGTTGATCACAGCGAAAGCAAATGCATTTAGTCCGCACTATGGTGTTCACACTCTGGAGTCTTCTACCCGTGGCGCTGGCGATCCTGAAGGTCTGTGCTGGCTGGATCGAAATTGGGGTCAAGCCTGCGTAGCCGCGTCGTTTTCAGGTGGCTCATGCACCCTCTAGTCTGTGGGTCAGATCCAGCAGTGAGTGGATGTCGTTCCGTAGCATTTCATTAAAAAGGCTTTTGTTTATCCCTGATAGGACTGCATCAATAGCAAGCTTCTCCACAATGCATTTGAAAGGGTCTTCATGGATTCAGCTTTGAATCAGGTCCACTAAGCCCTGGATCTGTCTTTGAATATTGTGATCCAGATCAAAATACCACAACCGAAACTGGCGCCACGTGACCACTGAACTCACAGCCGTGCAGAGGAGGATCTGTTGCTTTAGGTAGTCATAATCATCGAGCCTTTCGGGAGGGAGATTCTGGCCAAAATAGCTGCCCAGGTTCCCCTGTCTCAGTGCATCAATGTTGCCATACATTCAAAGCAGAATAGGAAAAACTCAAGATCATCAGAGGGAGCCATCTGAGAGAGTGGCAGCACATCTCGTGACTGCACCAAGGGAGGGGTGGTCACCAAAGCCTCATCTTGCTCCAGGAGTTGCTGTACTTCTTGCAGATCCATCACTGCAAGGTCCCCACTTCTGGTACCATGTGACATTTGAGTCCCTGTCTTATACCCCAAAACATGAGGCTGAGTCTCAGTACTTTAGCAAAACCAGCTTTATTCAGCTTGAAACAGGAACAGTATGGTTATTTATTGTAGTGGGATCTACCACTCTCCTATACTCAGATACTCAGACACATCAATCAGACAGGGATGTTGCCAAGGATACAGTTCCCTGCATTTATAATGTTCCTTGCATCACTTGTTGACGACAGGCACTTATAGCACAACCATAATCAGCTCAGATTTGCTTTTGCAGTAAGCCGCTGCAGTGTTGGGAGCCTGCGGTTGCCATGGCAACAGGGAAGCTCTCTTTCACAGACGCAGTGATGGCACTTTGGCATGCACTTCGGTGGTTATGGTTTTTCCTATGCATATATATGAAAGAAGTAAACAAATAAGCATGTTAAAGTATTTTGTTTTAATAACAAATAAAGAAGCTCTTCAGGGAAACAGCAGCAGAAGTGTCTAGTACTTTACCCACCTTCTTTGTTAGTTTGTTTGTTATTCACTAAGATGCATTGTTTTCATGCAACCCACCCCAGGTTAGTCATTCAGCATTGGAAATGAACCAGTAGCATTCACATATGAGTGTGGGTAACAAAGCTGAAGTGGAATAAACATGCAGCAAAGAAAAGACCCCTTTTCAGTGTGAAGTGGGGTGAGTGTGATGGTGTGGGGTGGCCAACATAATTTCACTCTACTGACTGCATAGCAGCAGGTTTTTTTTAATGACAGAATTAGGAGATAGACTGAAGTTGGGGAAAAAACCTAAGGCTGTATCTGGGAGAGCAAGAATTTAATCTCTGTCAATAATGTAAGATAAATAGTTGCAGTAAAAGATGGGAGTGAGTATATCTAAAGCTTGAATAATGCATGTACGGTAACTGGGCCACCATGAGAGACATTAATAGTCAGATACAAAAAGGAATACAAAACCAAAGAACCTTTCAAATGAATAAACAAACAGAACACTGAGTCTTTTTAGTGTATCCAGATTTAGACAAACAGGAAGTCCAAGGGGCTGACCTGTATACAACTTACCTTGTGATGTTATGCCACCCATGACAAGTGATGTCATCCCTAAAAACCACATAGCAACCATCAACACTAAAACATCAAAACTGTAGCAAGAAAAAAACTAATAACATTGTAACATAAGGCAAAAAATAACTAACTTAAGAAAAGATGTCAATTAACTGCGGTGGGCTGGCGCCCTGCCCGGGGTTTGTTTCCTGCCTTGCGCCCTGTGTTGGCTGGGATTGGCTCCAGCAGACCCCCATGACCCTGTAGTTAGGATATGGCAGGCTGGATAATGGATGGATGTTAATTAAAGCAAAAAATAAATATGACCATTGGATTCCTGGGTTTAAAAAAAAAATCCTGAAACAATATATAAAACATTTTTAGGGTCTCAGAAAATGTTAATAAAAATAAAAATAACAGTGACATTGTGAAACCACTACATTGGGACCACCCTCTGTCTTTATAAAGATTCTGGCAGTGAGTCTTTGATTGCCGAGAAGCATGTTTGTGTGGACTGGACCGGACTGGACTGGACATCTTCTTGTTTATGGACTTTTGCTTCCATTTATGGTTTTCAATTTCTGGATCAAAGATTTAAAATGCATGCACATAACATAGCAGTGACTTTTTGTGTGTTTCCAAAAACCTTTCTTAATTGGTCACTTCATGAGTGAGAATAAAGTATTGTGTTGTTAGCACCACCCTTCATTGCCTTATTCATTATACGGTGGAGTGTTTTTTCATTAGGTGAGATGAAATGAAGTTGCAAAAATTAGTATAAAGTAATTTTACAGACAAAATTACTGTAAGTTTTGCTCGTCTGGCAGACAAAAAAATTACTCGTCCCTAGCTAAACTTTCTCTAATAGTGTGCAACCTCTCTGTGAGAGCAAAGAACAGGGTAATATATGTTTGCCCAGAACCTCAGTATAGCCATCTGGGTCAAGTGCATCATCACCTCAACCAAATGACAGCTCTCTCATGAGAGTTCACTCAGAAATGGCTTATTGTGGGCCTGTATTGCTGCGGTGGGCTGGCGCCCTGCCCAGGGATTGTTTCCTGCCTTGCGCCCTGTGTTGGCTGGGATTGGCTCCAGCAGACCCCTGTGACCCTGTAGTTAGGATATAGTGGGTTGGATTATAGATGGATGGATGGATAGGCCTGCATTGACTGTTGGCAGCAGTTCTCACCTGGTGGCAAAGTGGTTTACTATCACAATGTGTGACACATGGAAATGGTCCCTATCCGTCAGCTCCATCTTTCAGGTACAGTGCTGGCAAAGATTAGCAGTTGATTCTAATGTATGCCACTGCTGGAAGACCTGTTAGACAGTATGCTTAGATACACCCCAAATTCGATAGTTTCCAGTACTGTATACTATGTCCTTTGGAATGTCTAAATGCAATAACCCCATTTTTCCAATTTTTTATGTCTGGCATGCATCCCATTTCTCAAAAGAAATAATAAAAAACATACAGCACAGCCCCACTTCTCATCACTCTACCACCACTGTAGCAAACAATATGGCAATTTGTAGGAGGGTATTCATACTTGTGTGTCCTCTGTTGGTGTCTTAAGTATGTATCACATCTAATATGTGCAATGACCAATTTTTTTCCAGTAAGTTTAACATCATACTTTAATGAACAATTAAGGAAAAGTGTATAAATAAGAACATAATCAGACACATTTTGTATCTACAAAGGATGTAAAAAAATACATAACAGACTCCAGTCATAAACAAACCCTCACTTTTCTAAAGAAGAGCTTGTTAGTTTAGATGAAAAGAGTGTTGTTGTTTATTAGGTCACGTGGCAGCCTTTCCAAAAGTGGAAAAAATAGGATGAGACAGATAACAGATAGCAGTACATCATCGATAAAATCAGACTCATATATGCCACCTAAAAGAGTAACAATTTGCTAATTTTTCATATATAGATTTCATCTACTGCGGTGGGCTGGTGCCCTGCCCAGAGTTTGTTTCCTGCCTTGCGCTCTGTGTTGGCTGGGATTGGCTCCAGCAGACCCCCGTGACCCTGTAGTTAGGATATAGTGGGTTGGATAATGGATAGATGGATGGATAATGGATGGATGGATTTCATCTATCTACTCATATTTTTCCTCAATTCTTTAGTGAAGATAAGTAAATAAATTCCAGTATGTATAAAAAGTGTCCACACTCTGTTAGATAGCACTCATAGTGTTTATTTTTCAAACATACAGTATATAGAATAATGTATCATGAAATTAAAATAAAGTTGCTTAAAGGTCTTCACAGGTAAGGAAGTGTATAATCTCCCAGCAGTAAACGGGACTACTAAGGAGGTACTG
This sequence comes from Polypterus bichir lapradei, assembly GCA_026402145.1. Taxonomy (NCBI): domain Eukaryota; kingdom Metazoa; phylum Chordata; class Cladistia; order Polypteriformes; family Polypteridae; genus Polypterus; species Polypterus bichir. The sequence continues at coordinate 2,055,473 of JANRMT010062852.1, read as the reverse complement.
AAGCATTTGGAAATTAGAAAGAGAGAGAGAGAGAAGTACTGCTCAAGTTAAACTGGCTGAAATCAAACAAATCACCAGGACCAGATAATATTTATCCTTGACTTCTTAAGGAGGATAGAGAGTACTTATATAAATGCTTGACACTTATTTTTAGGAAGTCACTGTGCACTGGGAAAGTTCAGAGGAACTGGAAAATGGCAGATATTATCCCATTATATAAAAGGGTGACTGGGCAGATCCATACAACTATAAGCCAGTAAGCTTAACATGCATCACAGGAAAATTAATGTAAGGAATTATTAAGGATAAGATTGAGCAGCACATGTCAAGAACGAGTTATTCTGAACAATCAGCATGGGTTCAGAAGAGGAAGGTCTTGTTTTACTAACATGGTGGAATTCTATGAGGAAACAACAAAAGGATACGATCAAAGTGGAGCATATATTATTTATCTTGACTTTGAGAAAGAATTTGATAAGGCACTACATAATTGGCCGATGTTAAGAGTGGTGCTCTATAGGGGTCAGTGCTAGGGCCGCTGCTATTTTTAAAATATATAATTGAATTAGATAGGAATATAAGTAACAGGGGGTGGCACGGTGGCGCAGTGGGTAGCGCTGCTGCCTCGCAGTTAGGAGACCTGGGTTTGCTTCCCGGGTCTTCCCTGCATTGAGTTTGCATGTTCTCCCTGTGTCTGAGTGGGTTTCCTCCCACAGTCCAAAGACATGCAGGTTAGGTACATTGGCAATTCTAAATTGTCCCTAGTGTGTGCTTGGTGTGTTTGTGCTTGTGTGCCCTGCGGTGGGCTGGCACCGTGCCCGGGGTTTGGTCTCTTAACTGCAAGGCAGCAGCACTACCCACTGTGCCACCCTATATATATATATACAGTGGTGTGAAAAACTATTTGCCCCCTTCCTGATTTCTTATTCTTTTGCATGTTTGTCACACAAAATGTTTCTGATCATCAAACACATGTAACCATTAGTCAAATATAACACAAGTAAACACAAAATGCAGTTTTTAAATGATGGTTTTTATTATTTAGGGAGAAAAAAAATCCAAACCTACATGGCCCTGTGTGAAAAAGTAATTGCCCCCTTGTTAAAAAATAACCTAACTGTGGTGTATCACACCTGAGTTCAATTTCCGTAGCCACCCCAGGCCTGATTACTGCCACACCTTTTTTCAATCAAGAAATCACTTAAATAGGAGCTGCCTGACACAGAGAAGTAGACCAAAAGCACCTCAAAAGCTAGACATCATGCCAAGATCCAAAGAAATTCAGGAACAAATGAGAACAGAAGTAATTGAGATCTATCAGTCTGGTAAAGGTTATAAAGCCATTTCTAAAGCTTTGGGACTCCAGCGAACCACAGTGAGAGCCATTATCCACAAATGGCAAAAACATGGAACAGTGGTGAACCTTCCCAGGAGTGGCCGGCCGACCAAAATTACCCCAAGAGCGCAGAGACGACTCATCCGAGAGGTCACAAAAGACCCCAGGACAACGTCTAAAGAACTGCAGGCCTCACTTGCCTCAATTAAGGTCAGTGTTCATGACTCCACCATAAGAAAGAGACTGGGCAAAAACGGCCTGAATGGCAGATTTCCAAGACGCAAACCACTGTTAAGCAAAAAGAACATTAGGGCTCGTCTCAATTTTGCTAAGAAACATCTCAATGATTGCCAAGACTTTTGGGAAAATACCTTGTGGACTGATGAGACAAAAGTTGAACTTTTTGGAAGGCAAATGTCCCGTTACATCTGGCGTAAAAGGAACACAGCATTTCAGAAAAAGAACATCATACCAACAGTAAAATATGGTGGTGGTAGTGTGATGGTCTGGGGTTGTTTTGCTGCTTCAGGACCTGGAAGGCTTGCTGTGATAGA
>JANRMT010062852.1:2019704-2046543 GCA_026402145.1 Polypterus bichir lapradei | reverse complement strand
TCTATCTATCTATCTATCTATCTATCTATCTATCTATCTATCTATCTATCTATCTATGTCTCTCTGTCTTAAATTTTAAAACCTCTAATACATCTGTTAATTTCTTCTTTAGATGTTAAGACTGCAATCATTTTAAGGCAGTCTGATCCACAACAGGTGAAGCCAGGGGCAAGTTTACAGCTGAAATGTGCAGTGGAAGGGACTTCTGTAAGCAGCAGCAACATGTACTGGATTAGACAGGCGCCTGGAAAAGGTCTGGAATGGCTAATATACTACTACAGCCCGACAGACAACAACTATGCGTCTTCAATAAAAGGAAGATTCACTGCTTCGAAAGACTCTTCAAACTTCTACATACACATGACCGATCTGAGAGTCGACGACACCGCAGTCTACTACTGTGCTAAGGGACACAGCGAGCGAGACGGATTAGAAAGCCGCACAAAAACACAGCGACATGCCTTTAGAAGAAATATTGACATATGTTCTAATATTAAAACACTTCATTCAAAAACAAAGTTTACACGAAAATACAAGAAGTGTATATCGTTATTTTTTTCTTTCAATAATTATGTTAAAAATGAAAGCTTTATTAAATACGAAGGATATTTCCACATTTTTTTTGTGTGATAGATTTTCAAATTGAAATTTCATTTCTTTTTTAATTAATGTAGCTTTGGTATATGTTTTATTCTTTGCAAGTCAAAGGCTGTATAGTTTTTAAAATTGCTTTACCCATGTTTTTATTTAGCTCTGTTCTTACGTATTTAAGGCATTTTGTAACGTGATATTAAGATGTTGCCTTAAATGTATCACGTTTTCTTTTATTATCCATTTTCCGACCCTTCTGCAGCTGATAGTGTTGTTGTTTTCGGAAAACCTTAATTGATCTTTTAGTGATATGGAGATTTAACTCTTCTCTGGGAGTATATTTTAAAAATATTTTTCATTAATTGTGCTCTTTGACAATTTCATGTTTAGTAATGCCTTTAATGAAATATTCTATTCCATTTCTTCATATAGGCACAGTGGTAAACAGTCCTTTCTCAATTTTACATAGTGTTGACTTCAGACCAGTTTGCATGTTCTCTCTGTCTCTCAGTTTTTTGCATCTGCTTCACTATTTTCCCATGTCCTCACAACCCTGTTGTGAGTTTGAGTGTGCGTCTGAATGTACCTTGCATCGTCCCATCTAAAGTTTGTTTTTGTCCCATGTTAAATGCTGCAGGAATAGGCCCTCATGGTCATGAAATGGAAATAATGGGTTTAAAAAATGCAATAGGATGGTGGCATTACATTCTTTCATTTTTCATTTACAAAACCAAACTGAATTTACACAAAAATGTACTTAAAGAAAAAAAATGTCCTGCAATAGCTTGATATATCAAAAGACTGAAAAAAATTTAAAATAAAAGCAATATATTCAATATACAGTTAAAAACTCAAAATCTACCCATCCATTAATTTTCTGTTTTGCTCATCTGTTTCAAATGGAGATGGCATATTGGTACAGTGGTAGCACTGCTGCATCACAGTAAGGATATCTTGGTTTATGTCCTGAGTTCTCCTTATTTGAAGTTTGCATGCTCTCTCTGTGTCTGTGTTGGTTTCCTTTGGGTGCTCTGATTTCCTCCAATGGTCCAAGCACATGCAGATTAGGTGAACTGGAGAAAATAGAGCAGGATTTCTTAACCTGAAGTCTGTGGACCCCTAGGGGGTTCATTGATGGTTTTCAGGGGTTCTGTGAGGGTCAGATAAAAATTAACATTTATATTAACTATACAGCCTGGTACTGTTGATTTTTCTTGCGTGAACTTTCTCACGTTATTTTAATTGAATATTAAAAATGTCTCTTGCTGTTATTTTTCTCACCTATTATTTTTCTCTCAAGTATTTATCTCACCTAAGCTTAATGTGTGAGTTACATACTCATGAGAAAAATAACGTGCAAGAAAAATAACAGTGAGAAAAACATCATGCAAGAAAAACAGTGGTCACCATACAGCCCTCACCCTTGTCCCAATGAATGGTTTCCCATTGGAAGAAATTAAACAAAACACACCCTGCCATTGCTTACAGTGCCAACCACTAGGTGTCTCTTGACTTGCTGTTGGCCCACATTTACCATTGATGAACCATTGAATGATTTAGACGTGTGTCATAATTCCCTGCACAACCGCCATCTTGTGCCACTTCATAAGAGCAAGTGCTAATTCTCATTTTCTACAGTTTATAACAGCTTGATTATCTTCTCATATACTGTACTGGTGAGGATTATTTGACCATATTTTCTTTCAAGTATGGCTGGCTGAAAAGTTATGTGTGTGCAGTGCGCATGAGGGTGCAGTATGGAGAAATGCATGTGAAAGTGCTGTGAAAAAACAATCAGACTCTTTGTCAGCTCGAAGAGTCTTGGAGAATTCTGGTGTGCATTGACACAAGCCTACTCTTGTCTGGTAAAGTGAGCTATGAATGTTCTGATTTCCTTGGCAAATCAGGGTTTTCAGCACTTGTTTCTATCAAAATGAAAAGTTGAAATATATTGGATGTCAAAGATGATATGCGTGTCACCTTGTCGAAGACCACTACACAGTTTCATATTCTTATTCAAGGCAAACAAGAACACCCTCCTCATTGAAATAAAGTAGATAATGAGAGAGCAGATGCAGTAATAGTCAGTAATGATAGTAGAAAATGTAATAGTAGTAGATCTGTTTTAATTTGCACAAGAGGATTGTATTTCATAATTATGAGTGGCCATTACTTTTTGCATAAAAAGGAGTGTTTTCTTAAGATTGTTTACTTTAAAGTTTAATAATACTTTTTGTATGTCATATACAGTATGTATGAGGCAATCAAATCTCTATTATTAAGGTACATCAAATTCATTGCCTGCAAAGTTGTGTTTATGTGAATATTCTGGGGATGGAGGTCCATAGCTTTCATCAGATTCTTAAAGTGGTCAGTGACTCAAAAAAGTTTAGGAATTACTGCACGAGAGTTTGTTTCGGGTGTGTGTTGTGTGTGTAACTACAATGGACTGGCACCCTGTCCAGGGTTTGTTCCTGCCTTGTGCTCTGTGCTAGCTGACATGGGCTCCAGCCCCATCACAACCTTGGCCTGGATTAAGTGGGTTAGAAAATGAATTTACATTTCAAATGCCATCAGTTATTTTATTCCTCTAAATTTAATATAAAAGAACTGCAGTTTTTTTTCTTTGTCTTTGAAGGGTAATCTGCTTCAGTATCTGTTTAAACCCAAAATATCAGCAAGAAGTTTTTATTTATTTATTTATAGTCTGTATCCTTACTTTTTATTTTTCTACTGCAGTATGCATGTGATTTTCCCCCTGAGATTAAAAATGTATCTAATCTTCTTCTTTCAGCTGCTCACATTAGGGGTTGCCACAGTGGATCATCTTCTTCCATATCTTTTTGTCCTCTGCATCTTGTTCTGTTACACCCATCACCTGCATGTCCTCTCTCACCACATCCATAAACCTTTGCTTAGGCCTTCCTCTTTTCCTCTTCCCTGGCAGCTCTATCCTTAGCATCTTTCTCCCAATATACTCAGCATCTCTTCTCTATTTATGTCCAAACCAATGCAATCTCGCCTCTCTGACTTTGTCTCCCAACCATCCAACTTGTGCTGACCCTCTAATGTACTCATTTCTAATCCTATCCCTCCTCGTCACACCCAATGCAAATCTTAGCATCTTTAATTCTGCCACCTCCAGCTTTGTCTCCTGCTTTCTGGTCAGTGCCACCGTCTCCAACCCATATAACATAGCTGGTCTCACTACCGTCCTGAAGACCTTCCCTTTCACTCTTGCTGATACCCGTCTGTCACAAATTACTTCTGACACTCTTCTCTACCCATTCCACCCTGCCTGCACACTCTTTTTCACCTCTCTTCCACAATCCCCATTACTCTGTACTGTTGATCCCAAGTATTTAAACTCATCCACCTTCGCCAACTCTACTTCCTGCATCCTCACCATTCCACTGACCTCCCTCTCATTTACACACATGTATTCTGTCATGTTCCTACTGACCTTCATTCCTCTCCTCTCTAGAGCATATCTCCACCTCTCCAGGGTCTCCTCAACCTGCTCCCTACTATCGCTAAAGATCACAATGTCATCAGCAAAAATCATAGTCCACGGGGACTCCTGTCTAATCTCGTCTGTCAACCTGTCCATCACCATTGCAAATAAGAAAGGGCTCAGAGCCGATCCCTGATGTAATCCCACCTCCAACTTGAATGCATCCATCACTCCTACCGCAGACCACACCAAGTCACACTTCTCTTGTACATATCCTGCACAACTCTTACGTACTTCTCTGCCACTCCTGACTTCAACATACAATACCACAGCTCCTCTCGAGGCACCCTGTCATATACTTTCTCCAGGTCCACAAAGACAAAATGCAACTCCTTCTGGTCTTCTCTAAACTTCTCCATCAACATCCTTAGAGCAAACATTGCATCTGTGGTGCTCTTTCTTGGCATGAAACCATACTGCTGCTCACTAATCATCACCTCACTTCTTAACCTAGCTTCCACTGCTCTTTCCCATAACTTCATGCTGTGGCTCATCAGTTTTATTCCCCTGTAGTCACTGCAGTCCTGCACATCCCTCTTATTCTTAAATATCAGCACCAGTACACTTCTTCACCACTACTCAGGCCTCCTCTCACTTTCCAAGATTCCATTAAACAATCTGGTTAAAAACTACACTGCCATCTCTCCTAAACACCTCCATGCTTCCATAGGTATGTCATCTGGACCAAAGGCCTTTGCATTTGTCATCCTCTTCATAGCTGTCCTAACTTCCTCCTTGCTAATCCATTGCACTTCCTGATTCACTATCTCCACATCATCCAACCTCTTCTCTCTCTTGTTCTCTTCTAATTTGATCTAATTATCTAATTTAATCAATCTAATCTAATCTAATAATATTAATAATAAATAAACTCTCTCATTGCCCTGTTTAAGGCTTCCACAGCTTAAAGTAATCAATAAACATGACATGCATGCATTTGAGATGCATTCAATCATCCAGAGCATGCAAGAAAACTCGCAAGAAGGACATTCAAAATACTCACAGACAGTAAGTGGGCAGAATTTAAAACCAGACTGTTGGAGCTGTGAGGTAGCAGTGCTAATTCCTGCAGTACAGTGAGGTGTTTAATTAAAATGATATACTTTATTAAGTTTTTTTTATACTAGTATGAGATTTAAAAGATTCTTTCCTAAAGTTTTGCTATTGTTTACTTAAAGTACAAGAAAGAAAGGAGCAGCACAGTGGCATAGTGATACTTTTCGTCCCACGTCCTTTCTAAAGTTTGTTCCTGCCTTGTGCCCTGTGCTAGCTGAGATAGCTCCATTCCCTCATTGCATCGCTGGTCTGGACTAAGCAAGTTAGAAAATGACATGATGTGACAAGGAAAGAAGTAGGTATGGATGAAGTAGCATTACTGGTATATTATTTACTTAATAGGCGGTACAAAGAAAATCACAGTACTGAAAGGAATACTCATGTGAACATGGATGGAGATTTAACATGGAAAGTGATTAAAATATGATTCAAGCCTTTGGTTAATGGAAGCACTGTACCACTGTGCTGCCATAAGTAATTATCATTATAATCATTATTATGACACCTTATCTAGAGTTGGCTCCAGTGCCCTTTTCTACCAGAACAGACATTGGGTCTCGCAAGCCTGAAATGGATTAAGTAGGTACTGTAATCGATGGAGATGTCATCATCATTATCATCAGTAGCTTTAACAACCACAGTGTACTATGACATAGATAATTAACCAAGAAACCAAGAAATAATCTAGAAGTGCACACTGTGAAATGAGACAATAACGTCTAGAAATTTGACTTACATTCTCTTATTTACTAAAATATATTTTGGAGAAAATATAAATTGAAAATTAATGAAATGGGTCAGGTTCCCTTTGACAAAGTTTCTCACCTGCACATAAAAAGTGTGTTGTAGGAATTGTGTATTTAAGATGTAATTGTGTATGCTAACAAGGGCTAGAACATATAATTAGCATGCACTGGAGCAGAAGAGAATTCTTTTTGTTCATTTTAAGTGTTTCCTATATTGGTTTCATAGTTTAAATGAATAATTCCCAAATGGAGTGCAAGCAAAGTAATAATAATTTTTGATAATTGGTACATAAAACAGGGTGCTTAACAATGAAATTTCTATTTAAAACATTTATTCAATTATAAAGTGTATTTGTGCACTAAATCCTGAATATAACTTAAAAACTAGTTAATGGAAGAAGGTCATTCAGTTTGATAAGATTGTCTAATAATTAACTTCTCCCAATATCACCTTCACTTTTTTTTAGTTGTCTAGGTTTATGCTTCAATTACATAATTTTGTAGTTTGTGTTACATATCTGTAAACTGTTAGGTGAAGAAGTGCATCTTGTATTTAATTTTGAATGAACTCCCCAATAATATAAAGGTTAATAGGGAGCAGATAGCACCTGGGAAAAAGCATGAACCAACCCTGGATATGGCATCAGTCCATTACAATACACACCCAATCAACATGTACATACACTGTCTCATGTTGAGACAAATTAAATCAGTAAAGCTCATGCCATGTCATCTCACTGAGGAGCACAACCAGTGTATGTGGAGGAATCCCAAATGAAAGTAAATATTTAAGTGCTAGCTGTGTTCATCACTAGCTGCTAAAAATCATACATACTTGTACTGTAAATAAGCATTCTGCCATACTGAAAAGTAGCAGGCCAAAAAGGGGTTATAATGAGAAGCACCAGGACCCAATCATGGAAAATTTGCAAATCAGGAAGAGGAGAAGCAAAAAGCTGGAATTCTAATTTTGTCACCATCCTCTTTCCCGCAACATCTTCTAGCGTGTCAATGGTGAGCCCTATGATGGAGCATGCTTGCCTAATAAGTTTAATCAGGCATCTTTCGAAATCATGTTACTTTCCCAGGAAACCACATCGTTCAATAATACACTGGTTACTATGGACTGACAGAACACTTCTAGCAGCTATTTCAAAAGACCTGAGAGTCCTCAGGATATTCTGTCTGCCCTGGCCCTTCTTGTACAGCACTACTGTGGTGTCTGACCAGTGCAGTTTTCTGTTTATGTGAATGCCCAGATGCACCTCTTCCACATGATCTCCTTGAATGGTGACTGGCCACAGAGGGTTTTTGGTGCGTCTCAAGTCCATCATCAACTTTTTTGTTTTGTTGTTGTTGAGATGGAGTCCTCCACAAGCCTCCTGTACTCTGACTCATCTCTATTATCAAAGCAGCCAATGATGCAGGAGTCACCTGAGAATTTCTGTAGATAGCAAGCACTGGTATTGTACTGGAAGTCTGTTGTGTAGAGGGTAAACAGCAAAGGAGACAGGACAGTTCCCTGACGTGCTCCAATATTACACACCACCATTTCTGACACACAGATCTTGAGCCTCACAAACTGCTATCAATTGGTCAGATAGTCTATGATTCAGGATATTGTTGGGGTATCAAGATGCACAGTTTTGAGCTTTTCCTCCAGTCATTGAGGTAGAATGATATTAAAAGCACTGGAAAGAATCAAAGAAGATTATCTTGACTATAGTGACAGTTTTGTCCAAATGGAAGAAGCCTCTTTAAAGCATGTAGATCAGAACATCCTCCAGACCTATATGTGTCTGACAGGAAAGCTGCAGAAGTTCAAGATATTGTGAAACTAGGGGTTAGAGCTGTTTTTGGTCAGCCAAGTAACAACAACTGGTCTGAAGTCCCTGGGATCACTAGAAAGCCTTTGCTTTGGCACTGGGATCAGATAAGATGCTTTCTAGGAACGGGAGAACAATTGCTGAAGCACCCCACAAAGCTGAATGACACATTTTTAACACCATGGGCTGATTGCGTCTGACCCTGCAGCCTAGTTAAAACAGAGTTTCACCAGTGCTCTCCTTACTTAATCAGTAGAGACAGATAATCCAGGAAGTGGAAGAGAACTGGAAATCACAGATATGATGTAATTGTAGGTGGCAGGGTAGAGATGTCAATTGGGATTCTGGGACCTTCTCATCTTACACATAGAATAGTGTTGGAGAAAAGCTGGACTGACAAGAATGAGTCAAACGTTTAAAGAACTGTACTGTCCATTGCACCATACTTGTTCTCTTCCTCTGCAGGTTTTACAGCTTGATTGTAGGTGGTGATAGTCCTCATCCTGTGTGCACACTTCCTTCATATTCTTCTGCTGTAACTTGTGCTCAGGTTTGTCTCAGTAGTGAGCTTCACCTTTGCCTTCTTACAGACAGGTACTAAATTGTACTGAGTGAGCAGTGAGGAAAGTACAATGCTGGACTCCTAAACATGAATCCAAACTGCGCGGACTGTTTTGATTTGACTTACCGGTTCATCTTTAATGATTCGTCTTGAGAATTTGACAAATCCAACAACTCACTGACAAATTATGTCATGTTCTGTATAGACTTGTGTGTGCTTACCCTGCTGTATTTTCCTACCTTAATCAGAAGCTCTGGGTGAACAGCACTCTGTGCCTGTGCCTGAGGGAGTGGACAGTTGATTTTGATTCAAATGACACAGAGCACTACAAGAGCTCCAGGTACAAGCAATGGAAGGAGATTAAAGTAGCAAAACTTGAATGAAAATGGGTTGGAAAATGATTTTGGTGGTAGCAATCTGTGTTGATTGTGAAAAGATATGCTGGTGATGGCGGACTACTAAACAGCTGTGCCTACAATGTTTCTGTGTTTCAAGAAAATAAATGTTTTTTCTTGCCTGAAAGACTATTGGCTCATCACATTAACATCTGTGGTGATGATGTGTGTGAAAAACTGGTTATGATCCACATTAACCACAATATTCCTGCTACCCTGTATCCAATATAGTTTGCAATCCAACATAATAGTTCTGTGGATGAGGCCATCTCCCTCGCCTTGCACACTGCTCTAGAACATCGGGAAGTAAAAACACCTATGTCAGGATGCAGTTCATTGAATATAGCTCTGCCTTTAACACCAATATGCTCTCCAGCCTGGTGTTGAAGCTCAGAGATCTTGGTCTTAGCAGCTCCATGTTTAACTGGTTGTTTAACTCCATGACAAATAGAATGCAGTCATTGAGGACTGGCAACAGAAATTTCTCCATGCTATTCACTAACATTACCATTCCACAAGAATGCTGCCTCAGCCCACTGTTGTGTGGAAAAGCATGAAGGAAACAGTACCATCAAGTTTGCTTACGACACCATCAGTGACAATGATGAAGCTGCCTACAGGAGGGAGGCAAACAAAATGACAGCATTGTATCATTACAACAACCCATCCCTGAATGTCAACAAAACAATGGAAGTCGAAGGAATCACACTCCACTCCACTTCATCAGCTCCCTTGTCCAGACAGGTAGAATTTTCAGACTCTTGGGTGTTCAGATAGCTGACTGCCTTTCGTGGTGTCTCAGCACCACCTGCATCCTCAAAAAGGTTTTTTCTATGCAGGATAAAGAGCTTAAGGGTGGGAAACAAAACACTGGCTAACTTCGACTGCTGCACTATTGAAAATATTGTGACCGAATGCATTACATTGTGGCTAGGTAACCTAACTTGCCAGAATCGCAGACTCCTCCAAAAGACAACAGCGATCCTTTACAGGTTCTAAAATTACTGGGGCTGACCTCCCATAGCTTAATATCATCTGCTCCACCAGCTTTTTGAGGAGAGATGAATCCATCATCTCTGCTGACATCCATCCAGCTCATCCCCAATTTTTTGGCTTTTTCCTTCTGGAAAGTGTTATCAGAGCCTCACCGCTTGCTCCATCCACTTATGGAACAGCTTCCTCCCCTATGCCATAGGATCACTGACATCTTAGTAACCTGTTCTTTCCTGCCCTGTACTGTACCCTCTAGTTGGTTTATTTGTAATTCTACTCTGCATCAGGGAGTCATGGGATATTTGACCAATCCTTCTGGTGCATGTTTTTTGCTAATGACATTATGTTATGTTGCACCAAAACAGAGGAGAGGAAGTTGGGGGAATGGAGAGGGGCTTTGGAAGACAAAGGAGGAGGAGGAGGAGGTTGGAAGCCTGCACTAATATAGGGGTTGAAGGTAAATAGGAAAAAGACAATACGATATGAAGTCTAATGATGATCAGGATTCAGAAATTAGCTTGCAACAAGAACTATTGAAAACAATGGATAAATTTAAATATTAGGATCACTGGTAGTCTGGGAATGAAATCTGGATGCAGAAATAAGCCATAGAGTGCAGTGTAGATGGAATAACTGGAAGAAGGTATCAGGAGTATTGTGTGACCAGAGAGTTAAGGTGAAGGTTAAAGGTAAGGTTGTTTAGACATTTGTAAGACCAGCAATAATGTATAAAGCTGAGACATGGGAAGTAAAAGGAGTGCAGGAGAAGAAATTATATGTGGCAGAAATGAGAATGTTGACATGGATGTGTGGAGTTACAAAAACCGACAGAATAAAAAATTACACAATCAGAGGTACATCTAAAGTGAGAAAGATATCTGAGAAAATACAGGAAAGCTAATTTGAAGTTGTATGGATATGTAATGAGGAGAGACAATGACTATTTGGGCAAAAGAGTAATGGGAATGGAAGTACAGGGGAATAAAAAGCAAGGGAGCAGTGGCGTAGCTAGGGGTGGGCAGAGGGGCCGGTGTGCCCCGGGCGGTACATTTTTGGGGGTGGTATTATTGCCCAAAAGGCTCAGTACAATTCATGTATAAGCAGCAGGGTTCAGAAAAATATCATGAATTATGAATGAAAAAAGTAAAAGTCTCTGATTTCTATCCACAAATGCTTCAAAATTAATTTTCAGACTGTCCTACTGTGAGGCAATAAGAAAAATAAACGTAAACATTACATTGATAATAATTTCTAGGAAGATAAACAACTAATTTGCAATTTTTAATTTTGTTTCGTTATCAATCCGAATGTGTTCTTGCTCTGTGCAGAAAACATCCCCACCTATCACTTGTACACTACACTGGTTCAGGTTTACACAGCATAATTATATTAAACTAATAATTAGAACATGGCTTATCAGTGCATCTATACTATATTCTTGTCTAAATGACGCTTATAAATAATTATATGTGAAAAGGTATTGCTGTTTCTCTATATGTGAATAAATGTATGCAAAATTTATCTTAATTTTTCTATATATGTCATTTTAATTTTCTATTCAAATAGGTTATAATATTGAGATATGTTGGAGGGTGGCCAATTGAAGCACCACCCTGCCCCAAGTGGCATGAACTCTCGCTATGCCACTGCAAGGGTGGCCAAAACAGAGGAGCATGGATAAAGTAAAAGAATATCTGAAGAAAAATTACTTGAATGTCAAGGAGCTGAAGGACCAAGCTTTTTGGAGAAGGTTGATCAAGCAAATCAACTCCACATGGAAGTGGGAAGTGATGAAGAGAAAGAAGGAGAACAAGAAGATGACTCTTCATGTGTACTGCCATCTATATATTTTCCTACTGTTTAAAACAATCTATGTGTGTCTACAGTTCTATTTTTAACACTATGTACTACGTAGGCCATTATTCTGCTACTCGTATGTATTGTATTTAAACATCATCATCATCATCATCATCATCATCATCATCATCATCTTATTGTTTTATTGCCTGTATGTACTCCACTGCCCCTACCCCCACCCCTGCATATCCGGCACAAGACTTTCACTATGCTTTTACATGGTGTGTGACAATAAAGATCTCTAATCTCTAAACTAATGGTTGGACATTCTGTGCCACCAGATACAGCTCACTACAAACCTTACATAGGCAGAGGACCAACTGCTCTCTGCTAGCTATATGTGCCAGAGAAGGCACCTACTGTATTATACTCTAAATCACAATACATACCGATTTTTAAAGAGGGGAAATTGGTGATCAGTCTGTGATGTAGACCTAGATGATATGACATACATACAAGACGGGTAAACTCTTAAAATGTTATTGGCAAGCTGCAGCAAAAAAAACATAAGCTACAGTATAAAGATAGTGGACTGGTTTTTCTGTCTTTATTGCCCAGAAGGAATTCTGTGAAGTAAATCCAACTGCTATCATTTGTTTAAGTAATTTCAGTCACTATTAAAACGTCATTGCATTTGTTTTACTCTCTGTTGAATTCAGAATGTTTTTTTGCTTAAACAGAAGTGCTGGATTATCCTGTTTGTGTTTTCTTTCTCAACATTAATACAGAATTTTATTCTCTTCATCTGTCAGATTTTTCTTTTTACTACGTATTAATGTCAATTGTCTGTATTTTTTTTCAGTCATGTACCTTATCTTTGCCTTTTGTACTGTCCTTTTCTGCTCTGAGTAGTCTGATTAAAGTTTCACTCAAGTTTTTTTTTTAAATATTTTTATAGGATATCAGTAATTGATTTTTGCTTTTAAAATTATATTCATAATGTCCTTTTGAAAGTAGCTAAATAAATAAAAAATCTTTAATTGATCAGCGTTTACCAAGCTTCAAAACTACTTATAAGATTTTACCGAATACTCGATAAAATAGAATAATAGGTTGTCAATTACTACTCATAGTACTGCATGCCTTCTATGTTATCTGAAGTGGCATATTGTCATTTACTTGTTATCTTGTCGTCTAAATACCAAACATCGGAAATATTTTTGCGTTAAACGTTACAATTTGCAGTTTTAAAAGAATACTTGACCCCTCCCACAACGAAAGAAAAATAATGGAAATTATAATGTATGCAAATAGTTAAACAATTAAATACGTTCAGGCTTATAACGGTTTGTTTTCGTACTCGTTTTCTTACTTCTGGTTTTCACCTGAACTATTTGTTGTGCACTAAAAAGAACTGTAAATCGTTATGTATCTGTTCAGAATTTTAATTGTTACATTTTGCGCCATTCAATGTTCGAATTCGCGTTTTTTTTATTTATGTATGTTTGTGTATCAATTGATCAATAGTTTATTTTATTTGTTTGTTTAAATGAAAGTGCTCTTCTGTGTTTGTTTCAGATATTCATTGTGAGGTGATCTTGAAGCAGCCCGAAGCAGAACAGAGACAGCCCGGCCAGTCCCTCAGCCTGTCTTGTACGATTTCTGGATTCACTTTCAGTGGCAGCAGCAGCTTCTACCTGAACTGGATCCGACAACCTCCGGGAAAAGGGCTGGAATGGTTGGCAGCTGAAAGAGGAGATAAAAGTTATACGGGCCACGCGAACTCAATTAAAGGGAGATTCACCATCTCGACGGATAGCAATGGCGCATATCTGCAAATGAACGCCCTGACAGCGGATGACACGGCGGTGTATTACTGTGCTCGAGATTCACAGTGATGCGTGCTGACTGCTTTTCCTTACAAATATATCCTTGCTTTGCGCTTTGAGGGAGGAAAGGGGCTGTATTTTTAATTGAACACGATCTAATGGCACGTTTCACTATCTATTTTATCATCTTAATTTAATATTTGTATATAATTAATACAGAATTAAGTAGAACGTGACAGTGGATGTCATATTGACTCTGATTAAACGCACATGCAATGACTAGCAGCATCAAAAACGAGAATATAACAATTATTTTAAAATACTTTATCATACAGTTATGCTCAACGTAAAAAACTTAATCTGCACACCTACGTTAATTAAGGTATAAGTGTTTCAGTCTTTGAAATAAGGCTGATTAACCCATTTATTTATTTATTAAAATGGTCTTTGTGGACAGTTTTTAAACAAATTCAGGCACCTGTGCTTAAAATAGCAAACAATGAACAATTTCAATGGAAAAAAAACACTTTATTTTTTAAATTTTGTTTTTCGTATATATTTTTAAAATTGAATAATTTAAAGTGTATTTTAAGATGTACTGTAAAGGAAATTGGCTGCAATAACTGGCAATGGCAATTACTAAGCTCCAAATCATTTAACTGTTTTAAAATTGCCAGAAGCATAGATCAGATACCAATAAATTTAAAGCAATCGTGAAGATAACCAATGAAGTTGAGCTCAAATGATTTATGTGACTAATCAAAACTGTATTTTTGTTTTACATACCTCAACACAGTGTAGATAGAGATGCTAAAGTCATAAACAATTATTTTTCCACAAAGTAAAATATATATTTTTACCTGTCACGCTGTATTTCAAACTTTATTTCTGTCAGTCTACTTAAAGAGTTTTCCAGAGTTTAAATGGTAAGTGCAAACAGACATGCCTGGCACTTCTTGTAATCATCCAGCCAAGGCAGGCTGACCTCACTCTTCTTTTCAGATCATTCCACTGGCACCCTGTAGAAACATTTATTAATTTTAAATCATTCATGCTTGCATACAGAGTATAATCAGTGTGTCAGTATCTATACATATGGAGACACGTCTGAGGTCTTATGCTCCCTGCCTCACTCACAGGTCTGTTTAATGAACAGCGTTTGATGATGCCGCCTTTGCTTGGCATCAAATCTCAATCTAGACTCCTTTTGTAGATCATAGCTGTTGGGACAAGCTACCCGCCTCCCTCCAAACTGATGACTTTCAAAATGCGTTTAAGAAGCATTTGAAGATTCTTTTATGAGTATCTGTTTAATTGGTATTGGCAATGATAAGTTCTTCTAACCAACGAAAGATTACCTAGTTTTGGGTTGTTACATTGCGCTCCTCAGTTTAAACGGTCAATTGTGTAACCCTGCTCTGTATCACTTGTTACAAAACAGCCCCTCAAAACCAGCATTTATTTGATTATGTAAACTTCTTTCATAGGTCAAGATAGATAATAGCATATGCTAAGCAAAGAAATGTAAATGTACCTCTCTTTCATTTTTAGACATGACAGTAAGTACTGTTAATGTGAAAAACAGAATCAGTTAATAGAAAATGATTTGTTTATCTGGTTGATTTAAGATATTTTTTTTTTAGAAACTCTTTAATTATTACTAACTAGCATAGAAATACATAATATTTTAATGATTTAATTCTCAAATTCCTGCTATTGTTGCTGGTAGTGTTGGTGACTTGCTGCTCCTGGTAACCATCTATGTGGAAAGTAGAACATTTTTCACATCTTTGATAATTTTCTCTTCAGGCTTCACTTTCTTCCTACCATCCCAACAGACATGCACTTTCTAAGAAAATTGGATTTTTCTAGAATTTTCTGTTATGACTATGTGTAACCCTTTCTGTCCATTTGCCACCTGGGCATTCTGGCCTGGTAATTTATGAAAGTCTATCCATTACAGCATGTATTTTCATATTAAAAAACTTTAATACAATAAATACTTTAAATGTTTCTAAAAGATAAATTCATGTATATTTACATTTAAGCAGTGCTTTAGCTCTCAATATCAATTATTTGTTTTGTTGACAAAAAGTATTTAGTGGTTCATTGTTTTATTGCCAAAAACAGATAATGACACTTCATTAAAACACTGAATGTCTGCTGAAACATTTAAAGAAAGTATTTTATTTTTTGCGCTCTAAAATATTTGATCCAGTAAATTTAGTTTTTTGATCACACTTTCTCAAATGATAAAACATGCTAACACTGAAACGTTTACTATGTCTAAGTGAATGGGTTTATGAATATAAGAACAATGTTAAGAATTGTTTATTGGTGCTTTATTTTAAACAGTGAAATGATCTACACTTCTGCCAGTTTTTTAAGGTTAATTGAATGGCAGCTCAGCAAGGTGAAGTGTTTTCAGTTAAACAAATACATAATGGAGACCTGTGGCTTTAATTTCAGAAACAAATTATTGATTCATATGAAAGGGATGTTCATGATAATAAGCAACTACCTCATTAGAATTCCTTCATGAGCGATCATGAAAACTTTCCAAATAATTGACATTAGAACACCGGTGTTGCATTGTAGCCAGGGGTAGATAGCCACTGAGGTCTGTCAGCTGCTTTTTGATTAGGTACGTTAACACACAGATGAAACCATTGAGCGGATGTGTTGTAAAATGCAGAAGTTCAGATCTCCACCAGCATCTTCAGTCCTGTTGCTGATTTCATGGACATTTGAATATTTCTGACACACGAAAAGTTTATCAAGGGTGAGTTTTCTGAAAGCATCACAACACTAACTTTTGAATTTATCTTAACCCAGTTATTATTCACAACAACAACAAAATTTATTTATATAGATAGCACATTTTCATACAAATGATATAGCTCGATGTGCTTTACAGGATGAAGAAAGAGAAAAAAGACAAAATATAAAAAATAAAATTAGGCAATTCTAATTACCATAGAATAAAAGTAAGGTCCAATGGCCAGGGAGGACAGATAAAAAAAAAACTCCAGAAAAAAGAAATCTGCAGGGGTTCTGAGGCAACAAGACCACCCAGCCCACTCTAGGCATTCTACCTAACATAAATGACCTCAATCAGTTCTCATGGTATTCAGGCTTCACGTGGAAGAACTTGATGATGATGACGATCATGTGGACTTTTGGCCTTTAATCCAACAAAGTAGGGACATCGGAGTGCTCTGATCGGTTGGTGGTGGCGCAGATCACCACAACAGAAAACCGGAAAAAGAGCAGCAGAGAAAGTAGGGGTTAGAATGGATTTCTGAGCCAGTATGAATGATAATGATAAATAAATACATATACAGAATATCAGGATTAAACTAAAATGAAGCTATGAGAAAGCCATGTTAAAAAAATGTGTTTTTAGCAGTTTTTTAAAGTGCTCCACTGTATTAGCCTGACAAATTTCTATTGGGAAGCTATTCCAGATTTTAGGTGCATAACTGCAAAAGGCTGCCTCACCACTTCTTTTAAGTTTAGCTCTTGGAATAATAAGCAGACACTCATTTGAAGATCTAAGGTTATGATTTGGAGTACAAGGTGAAAGACATTCTGAAATATTGGATGGAGAGAGATTATTTAAGGCTTCATAAACCATAAGCAGAATTTTAAAGTCAATTCTAAATGGCCTGGGTAACCAATGTAGTGACATCAAAACTGGAGAGATGAGATTTTCTTTTTCTAGTTAAGAATTTAGCAGCTGCATTCTGCAGTCATTGCAATCGATTGATGTCTTTTTTGGGTAGGCCTGAGAGGAGTACGTTACATTAATCTAGCCGACTGAAAACAAAAGCATGAACTAATTTCTCAGCATCTTGCAATGTTATAAGAGGTCTAACTTTTGCTATATTTCTGAAGTGAAAAATTGCTGTCCTAGTAATCTGATTAATATGTGATTTAAAATTCAGGTCAGAGTCAATAATTACCCCTAAATTCTTTACCTTCTTCTTGACTTTAAATTCTAATGGGTCAAGTTTATTTCTAATACCCTTATTATATCCATTTTTGCCAATCACTACAATTTCTGTTTTCTCCTTATTTAGTTTGCGAACATTACTGCTCATTAATTCAGAAACACAAGTAAGGCCCGGTTTATACTTCACGCGATGAGACACATGCTCCAGCGGACGCTCCTGCTATACGCAAGCTTTTTACTATTTATACTTGCGCGCGTACTTTACGTAAATCTGAAAGAATCCACCAGGTGGCAGTGCAAGATATTTTCACGATGAGAACTGGTTCGGCTTCACTGTGTTATGAATTGCATGGAACACCCATTAAATTCCGATGACACCTTACCGCAATATCTCTGAAAAGAATGTTTAATGATTAAATCCATCAATCCAGGGATGTGTCCATTCCAGCTAGCATTGGGCATTAGGCAGAAACAATCCCTGAACGGGGTATCAGCTCATTGCAAAGTGAATACAGGTACTCACATACACTAGTGTCATTTTAGTGTCACCAAATCTACATATCTTTGGAAGGAAAACAGAGCACAGTGTGGAAACCCAGCAGGAAAACATGCAAACTCCAGGCAGGGAATATCAGCGACGTGACCGTGTCACCCCCATTTGTGTAATTATTAACAATGTTCATTATTTAAATTAAATTCACGATTTATCTGTAAAATGTAACACATACTTTAATGCATTTCATCACGAAAGTGATATCAAGTATAAATCTAAGGATTCTAAATGTGCAGAGAGTTGGAATATCATACATTTAATGTGTTTAGTGTGGCAATCTATTGCTGTTTGCAGCAGCAGTCGGGTCAGGAGGAAGCGCCAGAAAAAAAAGATGTCACAAAAGATGGTATGTCAGACTTTTAAAATGTATTGTGTGATTACGATCGGGAATATGCGACGCTTGAATATAAAAAGCACCACGAATGCATCTGTATGTCGGCATTTTGCTTCACCACATTGATCCATTCATTAAACATCGAAGCGCGCACATCAAACCTACTAGGATCCTAATAGCGGCTTTGTGTCACATGTAGATAGTAAACAGAGACTGCGACCTCATGTTCCGACTTTTTATCGCACTCCGCCCCCCGACTTTTTGCTGGTACTGCAACTCGCGCACACATCATGTTAATTTCTGAGGACCTGCTCAGAGGATGTGTCAAATAAACACTGGGAACGTGTGACAACCATATAAATGAGCCCTAAGACACTGTGTCAGTGAATCAAGAGAGTCAGGGTCATCAGGTTCTATTGATGAATACAGTTGTGTGTCATAAGCATAGCTTTGGTAGCTCACGTTATGCCCTGATAACCTGACCTAACTGAAGCATGTAAATCGAAAACAGCAGCGGACCCAGGATAGTGCCTTGTGGAACACCATATAGAATATCATGTGTCTTTGAAGTACAATTACCATAACTAACAAAGAATTTTCTACCAGCCATTTAGGAGTAAAACCAATTAAGACACTGTCAGAGAGGCCCACTCATCGATTAAGGTGATTTCTTAGAATATTGTGGTCCATGGTATCAAATGTAGCACTCAGATCTAAGAGGATGAGAACAGATACACAACCTCTGTTTGCATTCATGCACAAGTCATTTATTTTCTGTACTGTGATTTGTTCTAAAACCCGACTGGAACTTATCAAGAATAGCATGTTTATTGAGGTGGTCATTTAGCTGCATAATGACTGCATTCTCTATGATTTTACTTAAGAAAGGCAGGTTAGAAATAGGTCTAAAATTTTCAAAAGCAGAGCATTCAAGATTATTTTTCATGAGCAGGGTTTAATAACAGCAGTCTTAAGACAGTCTGAGAAAACTCACGTATCTATTGATGAGTTTGCTATGCCAAGAATACTGTCAATTACCATGCCAGATACTTCTTTAAAAAAAATTGTTGGTATTGGGTCGAGGACGCAGGTGGAGGGTCTCAGTTGAGAAATTATTTTATATAAATCAGGTAAATCTATCCTGGTAAAATAATTTAATTTTGTTTAAAATGGAGTACCTGGGTTTAACAGGATCTGCATTGGGGAGATGTACTTTGTTATTTCTAATATCATGAATTTTGAGATTCAAAAATACAACAAAAGCCTCACAAGTTTCATCGGAAGATTTTTGGAGGCATTTCATTGAGTGACTTGGGTTTAGCAGATGATCAATTGGGAGCAGCCAAAAGAAGAAGAAGAGGAAAATATTTGACATTTTAGTTAATTTATCATTTAGTTTTCAATGATGATGTTCTTTCCTAAGCTGATATATGGAAGGAGTCAACAAATAAGAGTATTAAAATATTTTGTTTAAATATTAAACAAAGAAGCTCTTCAGGGAAACAGTACCAGAAATGTCGAGTACTTTACCCACCTTCTTGTGTTAGTTTCTTCGTTATTCACTAAGATGCACAGGTTTCAGGCAACCTACCTAGGCTTATCAAACTGCATTTGAAATGAACATATGAGTGTGTGTAACAGAGCTGAAATGGAATGAGAATGCTGCAGAACAAAGACCACCTTGCAGTACAAACTAGGGTGAGTCACTTGTGCTGACAGAGATCTCCTTTGACATGAATAGCTAAAATGCTTTGTTTTCCAAACCTTCTGTGGGATGAAAGCATTTTGCAGCATGGATGCTAGGTGGACATTAATTATGAAGAGAGTTTTATGGACACATATCTCGATTTCTTAAATCCTTATACTAGCACCCAATTAAGTTTAGAGCAGATTTCAACATCCTCCTTTTAACATTTAAAGTCCTAAATGGCCAAGGCCCATGCTTGCTTATCTGAACTTCATGGTAAAGTCATCTCAGATAAAGGAGCACTGGAATCCTAGGGTTGAAGGGTCCTATCATCAGGTTCGCCTGCCCAGCACTGACTCAGCTGTAGAATAGCCAGTAGAAAGGAGGCTCAAGGTCTCCAGCACTCGGTCTGTGCCTGGCTTGTCTGACTCCATTTCCACAATATGGCCATGGTTCTATACTTAGGTGATGGGCAGATATTGTTGTTTTTTTCATTTATATTAATTAGTTTCTACTTTGTTTTTGATGTGTTTTAACAAATCTGTTTCTTTGATAGTTCTGTATTTAATGAGTTATATAATCTGTTCTTGTATTTTGCCCTGTTGTTTGTACTGATGTATTGTATTTCTGAGTTGGCAATGAGTGATTTTGCCATCTAACTCTGTGAACAGGAATACTTCTGTTCTGTTTTGTGTGTTGTATTTACCCATTTGTTAACACCCATTGCACATCCAACCTGCCCTTCAGTGTCTCCCTCTGAATTGCCTTTCTCAAGATTTCTTCCAAATTTTTTTCCTATGAAGGTCTTTTATGGGGATTTTTTTTCTTGTATTCTTAAGGAGTCAATGCTTGGGGCTATCTAAAAACAGAGCCTATTCAAGCCCTTTGAGGCATTCCTTGTGTGATTTTTGGGCTATAAAAGAAATAAATTGCTGTTGTTATTGTAATATTTGAAGACAACTTGGTTACATATGCATCAAGATATAGTTTTTATATTGGAATGAAAAGATGTGAAAGCTAGCAGGTAAGATTCTTTGTTATAGTAGTATAAAGAGCACTTTCAATTGGTATAGCAGAAAAACACAAAAACAGACGTGAGTGCAATAATTTTAATGGACATCACATACTGGCATAAACACCAATGTTCTAATACAGATCTGCGTCACCACCACCTGATCAAAGCACCATGCAGTCCTTACATTGATGGATTGAAGGCCAGAGGTCCACATGACCATCATCGTCTAATTCTTCCACGTGAAGCCTGAAAACCATGAGGACTGATTGAGATCATTTATGTTAGGTAGAATGCCTAGTTAGGGCTGGGCAGTCTCGTGGCCTCAGAAACCCTACAGATTTTGTTTTTTTCTCCAGCCCTCTCGAGTTTTTTTTTTTTGTTTGTTTTTTCTGTCCTCCCAGGCCATCGGACCTTACTTTATTCTTTTTTAATTAGTATTGCCTAATTTTATTTTTATATTTTTTCTTGTTTTTTTTTAATCTTGTAAAGCGCTTTGAGTTACATCATTTGTATGACAACATGCTATATAAATAAATGTTGTTGCTGTTGTTTAATATCACTGGTAAGGTGGACTCATGAAACATCAGGTCATGTGGGAGTAGAAAAGACAATGGTGTCATCATCAGTGTATACCAGTCACTAAAGATATTGTCAAAAAAATAGTGACCAATTGTTCCACATGTATAGAAGAAAAATAATAGCCCCTACAAAAGAAGGCAACTGGCATCCTTAAGAAAGGAACTGGACCAGGGCAGATCTGACAGGTGGATTACATTGGGCCACTGCCAAGAGAAAACAAAAAACAGTATGTTTTAACTGCAGTAGATACTTATTCCGGACTCTTACAAGCTTACCCATCAATGAAAACCAACCAAAAAGCCACACTTAATGGACGGAGTCACCTGATCCAAGCATATGGAGTGCCAGAAGAAATTCAAAACGATCAAGGAAGCCACTTTGTTGGGAAAGATGTAAAAGAGTGGACTCAGACAGCTGGAATTCAGTGGACTTTGCATATTTCTTATCCTCCACAAGCAGCAGGACTTATTGAGAGAATGAATGGCCTTTTGAAAGAGAACATTAAAAAAACTTACTGGGCACAATTACCTTAAAGGCTGGACTAAAGTTTTAAAACAAGTCTTGTTTAACCTCAATAATCAATCGTCCATTGGCTGGATCCACAACCTTTTTGAGGCATCAAAATGCAAAAGGAGAATCATCTTTGAATGTCCTTCACCTGACAACAGTTAGTCCACTGGCAGACAATGAATTGCCTCCCATAGGTTTAGTGGATAGGGCACATAAACCACTTAATATTCAGTCAAAATCATCAGAAAAAATAAGCTAGAGGATAATAGGTCAGTGGCCAAAAGAATGGGAGGTCAGAATAAGTATTGATACATATTGAATGAGGATTTTAGATTTAAGAATGAATGAATGGCACTTAGTGTTAGAAAACTAAACTAGTCAAGACACGTACATAGTTGAGAGAAAGGCTATATGAAAACTTCACACAGTAAAAGTCACACTTTAATATTGAACAGTTTAAGAGAGAAAATGGAGGAAGGAAATTGGTGTTAACTTCAGTGCAAAAGCCTATGGCAGGGGAAATAATAGCAGCAGGGCCAGGAGATACCAGAATGGTTCTTTTAACGGGCTCTCAGCTGCCCTCTCCTTTCCCTTACACAGATTATCCTTGTGTGTGGAGTGACCAGGTTAGATGGTTTATGTACTGGATAGAGTTAATGCACCCCCTACATTAATGCCTTTTGGGCTGCTGATAAGCCAGGACCAGAAAAATATGTGACAATGAACATCAACCTTACCAAGAACTGTACCTGGAAACTATGAGACAAGACACCAACCGCTCCATTTTCCATGAAATTGGAATTCCCTGAACTATTGCCTTTGCCTGTTACGACTTATGAGGACACTGAAATATCTGTGACTGTACATAATAATGTATCTGTCTGGTTGGGTATGGTGAATTGTAAGCTTGATTCTAACGGTGCATCATGTTGGACAATTGAAGGGGGGCAACAGATGACTGCAGTATCTACACCTGAAAATGATGTAATAATATACGTGTTTAAAAAGGATGCAACAACAAATGTAAAGAGACCAGTAATGAAGTTGGAAATTCATAAGACTAGGAGAGGGAAAGGTTATTCATTTGATGCTACTCTACTTAGGCAAATGAAAAGCTGTAAAAGGCCAGAATAGCGCACAAAATACTGACTGTAGAACTTACCTACTGTACATTGTAAAGAGGGACC
This sequence comes from Polypterus bichir lapradei, assembly GCA_026402145.1. Lineage (NCBI taxonomy): Eukaryota > Metazoa > Chordata > Cladistia > Polypteriformes > Polypteridae > Polypterus > Polypterus bichir. The sequence goes on along the minus strand of JANRMT010062852.1, from coordinate 2,023,414 downwards.
GAGTACCTTTTGCTTTGTGAATAAGACCCTCAAGTATTGTTGTTTTTTCCACAGATACAGTGGTGGATTGTAGACATAAGTTTAATATGTCACTGTGATCTGTGCAAAATATCTTATAGAACCTGATTTTTACTAACATGCATTACAGCAGACGCAAAGCCAGGTTAAGCACACAAGCTAACACAGAGAGCTGCCATGCAAGCAATATGACAAAAAGATGGTCTAGGCCTAACAAATGGAAACCGTGTAGTCTGACTGTGGGGTGCTGTAACCATGTGCTGTTTTCTATATGTTAAGTCAGTATAAACTTGTGTTCTTGTTTTGAGAGCATTGTGGCCTTGTATGGACTTTCATGTTCACCTGAGGGGACCTGGACTTGGAGAAACAGTATAAAGCCTTGGAAAATTGCCCGGCACACTTTGAAGCCAACGGACAGATGGATGACATCGCCACCTGTTCCTGAGAATGCCTTCCACATCTACATTGACGACACCGATAGACTCCAATCCTCAAGCCCCCACTCCAGGACTGGGTTTTGTCACTGGCTTCATTAGTCTTTGTACTATTTGCAGTGGAAGCCGACATTAAACTCAAGCTAAGTGTATGCTGCCTAAGTGACTATTAATGAACATTACCACAGTAACACTGGGGAGGGATATCACCATTAAAATTATATTTATATAGAGTTGGTTAGTATCATGCTGCAATCATTATCTAACACATTCCCAGGGAGTTTGCAGCCTCTGCTGGATATAGCATGGCAGTAGTTATTTTTAATAATGTAATTAGGAGATAGATTGAAGTTGGGGAAAGGAAGCTAAGTTTGTATCTGTATCTAATAATAAGTCCATAGCATAAGACACACAATTGTAGTGAAAGATGGCAGTAAGTATATCTAAAGCTTAAAAATTCATGTATCTTTGCCAAAATGAGTAATATAAATCATAGTGGAATACACACACAAATAAAATAAAACTAAACTAAAGTGAGTGAATCCAAATTTAGACAAACAGGAAGTCAAAGTGACTGATATCATGCTTTCCATGACCTACGATGCCACCCCTAACAACCACATTGCAACCTTCAACACTAAGTCCCAAAATGGCGGTAAAAAAAACAAACTAACATTGCTAACTTAAGAAATATTAATTAATAAAAAAAAATGTGACCACTGGATTACTGGATTACAAGAAAAATAAAACAATTGATAAATAATTTTTGGAGCCCTAGGGATTGCTAAGAAAAAATAAAAATGAGAACATTATGAAACCACTACATTGGAACCACAATCAGTCTTTTTAAAGGTCCTGGCAGTGAGTCATTGAGTGATGAAGAGTACATATTTGTGAGGTCTGGACAGGATTGGATTTATTCTTATTTCTGGAGTTTACCTCTGATTTTGGGTTTCAGTTCCTGGATTAAAGATTTACAATGCATGCATGTAACATACAGTAGCAAAGCGTGGTCCAAGCATGCGGCAAATTGATACACTCACAGGACAGTGGACAGTTGTTGATCACAGTCCCATTGGTGCTCTTCTGTAAGGATGGATACCTGAGTAACCAGGGTGCACAAGAATTGCTTTACAAGGCCATTGCTTTGGGGATGCAGAGGTGTGATCTGAGTCTTGGGGACTTGGAGGAATCTACAGACCTCTTTCATCACCTCTGATTCAAAATTATGGCCCTGTTAACTATGCAGTTCCTCCTGTACTCCCAATCAACAAAACATCTCTTCCACAAACCTTTTAGTGCATGTAGCGGCACTCTGATCAGGAACTACGTAGGCCTCTGGAATTTTGGTAAAATAGTCCATAGCAATGAGAACATAGTGGTTTCCAGATTCAGACCAAGGAAACTGGCACAGGATGTCCACATGGCATTCAGTAGAGGCTCTCTGGTTTTGTTCTGCCTGGGTGAAATGATGTCAGTCACAGGAGGCAGGGACAGTGAGAAAGAGCATTGGTGTTGGAATTCTGTGGTCTGGCCCTGTGCTTGATGTCAAACCGGTGTACCTATAGAGTCTTGAACCAGCGTGCCTCCTGACCTTCTTGCTCTTTGAAGTTTAACAGCCAGGTGAGCAAGGCATAATCCATCCTCAGAATAAAGGGTTTACAATTCAAGTAGGCTTGGTACAAACCAGATATGATGGTGAGCATTTCTCTTCTGGTGACACAATAGTTTCCCTCTGGCTTGCTCAGGCAGTGGCTGAAATACCTGGTGACCACTCTAATGCTCTGATTGCTGGCATCAGTGTCTATAATAAATGGTTTCATCTGGTTTGGGACAGCCAGGACAGGTGTGGTGCTAAGGGCTTTTTTGAGCTGACAAAAGGCAACCTTGCACTCAGGGGTCCATTATAAGGTGGATCCCTGGGTTGTGAGCTGATGCAAGGGAGCTGCTATGTGAGTAAAACCTTGGACAATCCTCTGACAATATGATGCAAGATTCAAGAAGCTGTGGACCTCAGAGATGTTGAGGGGTTAAGGACAATCACACATGGCAGAGACCTTGTCAGGGTTAGTGGCAACTCCCATGGCACTGACCAAGTGCCCTTGAAAATTGACCTCACAACTTAAAATCTTGTATTTTCCTGGGTTGAGCTGTAGTTTGGCAGCAATGATGGTGGAGAATTCTTCTGCGAGATGCTGCAGCGGTTTATTTAAGCTGAGGGTGTGCACTAGGAGATCATCCAGATATACTATGCTGCGGCCATGTGGTATACTGGCAACGACTCGCTCAATCAGGCACTCAAATATGGTGGGCACATTGTATAAACCATATGAGATGACATTAAAATGCCACTATCCCTACACAATGGTAAAGGCCATCTTCTCTTTAGAGTCTAATGCAAGTGCCACCTGCCAGTATCCACTGTGCAAGTGTGAGGAACAGAACCAACTCAAGCCACTGATAACTTCTAGTGCATCATTGATCCAGGGCATGGTAACTGTGTTTAGCTAATGGTAATCAGTGATCAATGCAGGACCACGTTTTACATATGCTGGTACTGCCCAGGGACTGCATGAGGGTTTTATCGCTCCTGCTGCTGTCATTTCCTTCATCTTTTGCTCTGCAATTTGGCATTTGGCAAACGGTAGGAGAGGGGGACACAGTTAAATAAGGGAGGCATCACCCGTATTGATAGTGTGCTTGGTTAACTCTGTCCTAGTTTACTCCTCATCAGGAGCCGCAAAGATATCTGAAAAGTGTTTGAGCAAATGACGGAGAAGATGACCTTGTTGTTCAAACAGCCCAGAAGAGCTGCACTTCCACAAAGCTGCCACTGTGGCAGCAGTAGCATTTGAGGGAGGCAGTATAGGTGTCTCTGATTGGCTACAGAACTGTTTTGAGGTGCATCAAGCTGAAGAAGAGATTGGGTGTTGTAATTGAGAAGGCTGTTGGCATGTTTTATTGCCAAAGAAACCCAATGAATGGTTATGAAGCATCCCTCTAGCAAGTCAAGAACAAATTCTTGAGGAAGTCACCAGTCTCTCATACATCACTCATAAAATAAAATATGGGTGCTTTTGCTAAGATTTTAAGAAGTGTTTTTTGAATGTTGATTGATTAAAGGCGCCCACACTTTTATTTTACGAGTGACTTATTTTTTACTTTTTAGGACACTTTTTAACTTAATATAAGCATGGTTTTTAAAAAGTATTATTTATATATATATATATATATATATATATATATATATATATATAT
>JANRMT010062852.1:1996166-2019604 GCA_026402145.1 Polypterus bichir lapradei | reverse complement strand
ATATATATATATATATATATATATATATATATATATATATATATAATCAATATTTTAACACTTCATTTAATATTTCTATCCATTACTAGCACCATCTATTGGTGAAATCTTGAACTATTCTTCATATAAAAATTTCATTTCTTAATTAACATGGATTAATTGATAAATTAGTGCAGCGGTTCTCAAACTGTGGGCACGCCTAGGGGGCGCGAAGTAACACAAAAGGGGCACAAATGTTGCCAAATGTGGCATACTTTCGCTGTTCGTAGGGAAATTTTAAAATTGTAGCGGTGTATCAGCAGCAAAAAATATAGGAATACATTTTATTAGGGTTTCAAAAAAAACGTTAGGGGGTGTAATTAAAACTGATATGAAAACTCGGGTCGCAAATACTTAAAGGTTGAGAAATGCTGAATTAGTGAAACTGATTATTGATTCATGTATTGTCATTGGAACTGAGTAAGTCCTTAAAATTTTAAGTCATTTGGACAATAGGAAGTGGGTTAAATATCGATTACAAGATTTGTACCAGACAACAACCAGGTGAAGTTAAAATAAGTGTGGTAATAAAAAAGCATAAAAGGAGATGAATTGTTCAATTCAGGGCTCACTCCATGGACTGAAACATTTGTGCAAATTAAAAAATGTATTGCATTCTCATCTGGACTCTATAACTGCCTTTTTTGAAGATAGAGAAAATTTGTTTCCACAACAGGTGCAGCTATTCTGTCAAGTGGTGTGCGGCAGTTGTGTATGTGTGAGCATTCTAAAGTGTGTATGAGAGGGGTGGGATGATGATCAAGTACTTTAAGAGCAAAACATAATAGGCTCTCTTGTGTCTGAATCTATTGGCCCAGGTATATGACCAGTGGCAATCTTGGTAAAAATTTTAGGTTGGATCTACTGATAAAGTTTAAGTATTGAGTGCAGATGGTGTTGTCTCTGAAGCCCAAGTGAGTGGCAGGTAGTGGAGATGGTAAACAAATGTTCTGGCAATGGATATGCAAAAACGAATATGATTTAAGTCTCATAGAAAAGGCCCTCAAAGATAACCCAGTCACAGGGGATGCAGAAACTAGTGTGTTTCTTAGTGCCGGTCCCAAGCCTGGATAAATGGGGAGGGTTATGTCAGGAAGGGTATCCGGTGTAAAATTTTGCCAAATCAATATGCGGACAACAATACAAATTTCCATACTGGATTGGTCGAGCCCCAGGTTAACAATGACCGCCCCCAGTACTGTTAGCCAACAGAAGAAGAAGGAAAAGAAAAGGGGGGAGACGTGACCGGAGGCTGGAGGAGTGGAGGAAAGTAAAGAAAGTGGAACTGAGGATAGGAACTTTGAATGTTGGCAGTATGACTGGTAAGGGGAGAGAGTTAGCAGATATGATGGAGAGAAGGAAGGTTGATAAATTGTGCGTGCAAGAGACTAAATGGAAGGGAAGAAAGGCCAGGTGGATTCAAATTGTTCTATCATGGTGTGGATGGGAGGAGAAATGGGGAAGGAGTTATTCTAAGGGAACAGAATGTCAAGAGTGTTTTGGAGGTGACAAGAGTGTCAGGCAGAGTAATGATTATGAAGCTGGAAATTGGAGGTGTGATGATGAATTTTTGGAGTGAGTTGGATGATATGATGAACAGTGTACCCAAGGGACAGAAAGTGGTGATTGGACCGGATTTCAATGGGCATGTTGGTGAAGGGAGAAGGAGGAGGAGGTGATGGGTAGGTATGGTGTCAAAGAGAGGAATGAAGAAGGTCAGAGGATAGTGGATTTTGCCAAAAGGATGGACATGGCTGTGGTGAATACATATTTTAAGAATAGGGAGGAACATAGTGTATCATACAAGACTGGAGGAAGATGCACACAGGTAGATTACATCCTATGCAGATGAGTTGATCTGAAGGAGATTGAAGACTGCAAAGTGGTGGCAGGGGAAAGTGTAGTTAAGCAGCATAGGATGGTGGTCTGAAGGATGATGTTGGAGATCAAGAAGAGGAAGAGAGTGAGGGCAGAGCTAAGGATCAAATGGTGAAAGTTGAAAAAGGAAGACTGCAAGGTTGAGTTTAAGGAGGCGGTGAGACAGGAATTGGGTAGCAGTGAAGAGCTACCAGACTGTTGGGCAAATACAGCAGATGTAATAAGGGTGACAGCAAGAAGGGTGCTTGGCGTGACATCTTAAAAGAAGAAGGAGGAAAAGGAAACCTGGTGGTGGAATGAGGAAATACAGGAGAGTATACAGAGGAAGAGGATGTCAAAGAAGAAGTGGGATAGTCAGAGAGATGCAGAAAGTAGACAAGAGTACAAGGAGATAAGGCGCAAGGTGAAGAGAGAGGTGGCGAAGGCTAAAGAAAAGGCATATGATGAGTTGTATGAGAGGTTGGACACTAAGGAGGGAGAAATGGACATGTAAAGATTGGCTAGACAGAGGGAGCGAGCTGGGAAAGATCAGCAGGTTAGGGTGATAAAGGATAAAGATAGAGACATACTCACAAGCGAGGAGAGTGTGTTGAGCAGATGAAAACAGTACTTTGAGAGGCTGATGAATGAAGAGAACGAGAGAGAGAAGAGGTTGGATAATATGGAGATAGTGAATCAGGAAGTGCAATAGATTAGCAAGGAGAAGTAAGGACAGCTATGAAGAGGATGAAAAATGGAAAGGCCGTTGTTCCAGATGACATACCTCTGGAAGCATGGAGGTGTTTAGGAGTGATGGCAGTGGAGTTTTTAACCAGATTGTTTAATGGAATCTTGGAAAGTGAAAGGATGCCTGAGGAGTGGAGAAGAAGTGTACTGGTGCCGATATTTAAGAATAAGGGGGATGTGTAGGACTGCAGTAACTACAGGGGAATAAAACTGATGAGCCACAGTATGAAGTTATGGGAAAGAGCAGTGGAAGCTAGGTTAAGAAGTGAGGTGATGATTAGTGAGCAGCAGTATGGTTTCATGCCAAGAAAGAGCACCATAAATGCAATGTTTGCTCTGAGGATGTTGATGGAGAAGTGTAGAGAAGGCCAGAAGGAGTTGCATTGTGTCTTTGTGGACCTGGAGAAAGCATATAACAGGGTGCCTCTAGAGGAGCTGTGGAATTGTATAAGGAAGTCAGGAGTGTCAGAGAAGTATGTAAGAGTTGTACAGGATATGTACGAGAGAAGTGTGACAGTAGTGAGGTCTGCGGTAGGAGTGACGGATGCATTCAAGTTGGAGATGGGATTACATCAGGGATCCGCTCTGAGCCGTTTCTTATTTGCAATGGTGATGGACAGGTTGACAGACAAGATTAGACAGGAGTCCCCGTGGACTATGATGTTTGCTGATGACATTGAGATCTGTAGCGATAGTAGGGAGCAGGTTGAGGAGACCCTGGAGAGGTGGAGATATGCTTTAGAGAGGAGAGGAATGAAGGTCAGTAGAAACAAGACAGAATACATGTGTGTAAATGAGAGGGAGATCAGGAGAATGGTGAGGATGCAAAGAATAGAGTTGGCGGAGGTGGATGAGTTTAAATACTTGGGATCAACAGTAGAGAGTAATGGGTATTGTGGAAGAGAGGTGAAAAAGAGAGTGCAGGCAGGGTGGAATTGGTGGAGAAGAGTGTCAGGAGTGATTTGTGACAGACGGATATCAGCAAGATTGAAAGGAAAGGTCTACAGGACGGTAGTGAGACCAGCTAAGGTATATGGGCTGGAGACTTTGGCACTGACCAGAAAGCAGGAGACAGAGCTGGAGGTAGCAGATTTAAAGATGCTAAGATTTGCATTGGGTGTGACGAGAATGGACAGGATTAGAAATGAGTACATTAGAGGGTCAGCTCAAATTGAACGGTTGGGAGACAAAGTCAAAGAGGCGAGATTGCGTTGGTTTGGACATGTGCAGAGGAGAGATGCTGAGTATATTGGGAGATGGATGCTAAGGATAGAGCTGCCAGGTAAGAGAAAAAGTGGAAGGCCTAAGAGAAGGTTTATGGATGTGGTGAGAGAGGACATGCAGGTGATGGGTGTAACAGAGCAAAATGCAGAGGACAGAAAGATATGGAAGAAGATGATCCGCTGTGGCAACCCCTAACGGGAGCAGCCGAAAGAAGAAGAAGAAGAAAAAGCCCTAAAAGATCAAAGTGTCAGCAGTGACATTAGAAAGTGCCTAATGCAGGACATGGCTAACCTCAAATATGGCAGAAAGGGAGAAAAACTGCTTTTCACACAGTATTAGGCTACCAGCATCAGTGATGATAAAATATTAGCCAAATAATGGTATACGGAAATCAAACAAATTAAAGAGCTATCAATGTATTCTTGTGTCATACAGTACATCCAGTAAACAGCAGAAAACAGTATTAAAAGATATATCAAAATTTAAGCAAAAATGAGAATTAATATTCATAAATTACCAGATGTTGTTCAATGGTCAAAATGCTAAAATATATTGTACATGAGTAATCAACATGATTCACAATAACGATGACTACTCTGAAATAAGAAGATGCTAAATTCTATGCACCCTTTAAAATGCATCAGAATAAATGAAGTATTGTTTTGTTGAGAAGAGCTGCTGACTTCATACATGAAGAAAGTTATGCAGAGAACTCTACAGTGTCAGAGGAACCTGGCCAAGCAACGAAGAAACAGCCTAGAGGGGGGCCTGGAACAAAGAACATTTTTCATACTCAATAAAGAAATGTTTTTTTTTTTAAATCAGAAAATGCAAAAAGTTTTTCACGGAAAATTGAAAAAAATTCATTATAATATCAATGCTAACTTTCCTACAAACATTTTAAGAGCTTGTCAAAATACTGAAGCAAGTTTACTACTCATTTAATTTTTCAAGAACTGTGCTGTCTTCTTGAAGGTGGAGAAAAATGTTCCACTTCTCCTTAATGCAGTAACCTCACTGAATAAGGATTTTAAAATCAAAGCAATACTTAAAGAAAGCTAAAGTAAAGACTTTAAAAGTGGTGTAATATCCATCCATTATCCAACCCGCTATATCCTAACTACAGGGTCATGGGGGTCCCAGCCAACAGAGGGCCAAGGCAGGAAATAAACCCCAGTCAGGGTGCCAGCCCACTGCAGGGCACACACAAAAAGCACACACTAGGAACAATTTAGGATCACCAATGCACCTAACCTGCATGTCTTTGGACTGTGGGAGAACAAGCAAACTCCACGCAGGGAAGACATGGGAAGCAAACCCGGGTCTCCTAACTGCGAGGCAGCAGTGCTACCCACTGCACCACCGTGCCGCCCATGGTGTAATATGATGTATCGTATAAAGACCTACAAGCAGATGACCAGCTGTATTCTGAATAAATTGAGGCTTAAATAGGACAGACAAGAGACAATTACAGTAGTCAAGCCTACAAAAAATGAATCTTTGCACTAAATATTTATCATCAGATTAAAAAAGAAAATTGCTTCTTTTAGCAAAAATTTCTTACATGATATAAATATGTTCAAATGAAGTAACTAATCTGAGCCACGAAGCTATGAGTCAAATTAAAAAGCACATCTACATTTTATAGCTATGAAAATGTATGTCACGTTTTCTGATGATTTCACCAAAAGAGAACATTTACAAGTTGAACAAAATACAAACCAAAACTGAACACTGAAGAAACACCTCAAGAACTAAAAACTGAGTAAAACAAAAAATCACCAGTAGATACTAAGCAGGTCTGCCGGTGTGTTAGCTTTTAAAGCAGAATAAAACTGAACCAGAATAACCAGCTAGCCTACTTGCATAATCTGTCAATAAGAATATCATTGTCGACTGTGTCAAAAACAAAACTTAAAGCAAGCACTATAATCATGGAAAGCTTCTTTGAAACCATTTTCCATCTCAAGTCATTGCCAGCCTTCATAAGAGTTGTTTCATTGCTATAGTATACATGAAAGCCAGAATGAAACTTCTAAAATATATCAGTCTCATTGAAATGGTTATTGCATTGAATCAGGACCAATTTCTCAAAAAATGTACTCATTGTAAAGAATATAACAGGTATAAGTGTTTCATTTTGTGAATGTGTTACTTGCTTGAAATATTTAGTAAGTTAAGACTAATATAAATGTCATATTGAATATACTAAAGCATGGACAGAACGTCATCGCTCATTTTAAATTTTATAGTCATGTGTACATAGTACATTTTACATTTAGATTCATACCTCCATTTTTCCCAAAGGCGAATGACTATTAGTATGAATGCCAACATAAATACTAATTAAATACAACATCAAACAGTAAATACAAGAGAAGAAGGATTGCTATAATCAGATGTGATTGTACATATTATAATGGTTGTTAAATATCATTACGTCTTGAGGATACAAACTGCTACTAAATCTTGCAATTAGAGAGCTAATACTTCTGTACTATTTCTCAGAATGAAAGTGGGAGAAAAGTGACTATTCAAAATGGCTGAGGTCTTCAATAACAGTTTTTACCTTTCTAAAACAACATGTGTATCTGCCTTAAACAGAACACAGCTGTGTGTTGGTGACATTCTATGTAGACTTTGCCAAATTTTGCCATGTATTGCAGTCCTCATATGATTAGGCCTTATCCCAGCATGCTGCCATTGCCTGATTTACTGTGATCCATTAAAATATTACTAAGTATATAAGACGAAACATTCAAGTTAAAGCTCATCTTTTTTGTTCATGAATGTGGAAAAATATATGTTGGGTTTTTGCTTTATATTTCATTTCATTGTAAATGTAGGAGCTTAATCACAGGCAATATATACTTATATGATGGTAGTCTCTCATGGTGTTACGTTATAATAAAAAAATCTGTTTATAACTTTTATAGATACATTATCAGCTATACATTGATGAAACCTATATGAATAGCACAGTTTGTGCAGTGGTTACTTCAGTTACCTAACAGTTCTAGAAGTTAGTGAGAATAGATGGGGAAATTCAAGCTTTAATTATAAGTCTGAAGAAATAAAGGTTTATATCTGCCTTTTTTCACCAAGAAATGAAATGTGTCCACTCTAGTTTATTATAGATAACTCCATACAATTTAAAACTAATTGCCCTCTCAACATATTGTCCTCTAATGCATATGGAAATCTGTCTTGCCTTTGGGTTTCTTATGTCCATGACAAGTCCTTGCTTTGCTGACATTTAGGCTGAGATTGTTTCCCTGGCACAACTGAATCAGCAAGTAAACCCCTATGATGTCTCGTTGTTGCTGGTGATTAGGTTTTTAGTCATGGTTTCATCAGCAAATTTATTGATGGAAAATAAAGCTGTGTCTGGCCACATAGTTACAGGAGAACAAGAAGTACAGAAGGTGGCTCAGCACACTACCCTGTGAATTGCTAACCAAAGACTCATATGCTCTGTCTGGCTTTTAAACAGTTATCTCTACATTAACCCTTTTCAGGCTCTTCTTTTCACTGAGATGGTACTGTCACTTCCACTTATTATTATTATTATTATTATTATTATTATTATTATTATTATTATTTTATTTTTTTCCAATTTGGACTGTTCGCTTGTTAATTTATATGCCCACTCATCCTGAACTAATACAATTACTGTATGTCTCCTTTGCTAAGCCCACTTCTTTGCACTTTTATATTGCAAATACTGTATAACTGATTTCTGGGTCTAATCTCACATTTTTAAATAAGGTTATCAAATACACTTTTAAAATTTAATGGAATCTGTCAGTCTTAGTGTTTGCTTTTTTATATTTACATTAATTCATTTTTTTTTCTGAATAGCTTTGTTAATTGGTACTTACTTGGAATTTTCTTCGCACTTTGAGTATTTAACTTGATTAACTGATTGTTTGTTTGATTGATTGACTGATTGCAGACAGCCTTAAGAGGGTACATAGAGTAAAATATTGATAACATTTTATCCATTCTTAATTGTCAGCTCTTGAAAGCGATTTGAAATGTTCTTGAACAGGTGACTATATGCAGTATTTAGGAGTAAAATTTAAAACGGGAAACGAATAATGTTTAACTGCGAGAATCACTTTTTTATGACCAAAATATACATTTATAATTTATGAATCACATAACGCAAACATAATAAATAATATTTGCAAGAATTCACAAATTTAAAGGCCTAGTTTCGATAAAGGCCGTCTATGCAAATCAGCGGCACCCTACTTAAACTCCTGACACAGGCATTATAATGTATACTTCAGCTACAGTAATACCGCATGAAATGATGGACAAAAAATTAATCTGCCTTCATCTTCTTACGGCATGTATTATCTATCTATCTATCTATCTATCTATCTATCTATCTATCTATCTATCTATCTATCTAATTTAAATGTTTTGTTTTTTCAGATACCTCGGCGGAGATCATTTTAAAACAGGCTGGTGAGCTGCAAGCGAAACCCGGTGAAAGTGTTCAGCTGAAATGTGCAGTCGAAGGATTCACCCCGAGTAGCTACTGGATGGCTTGGATACGACAGGCACCCGGAAAATCACTAGAATGGCTAATTTACTATGTCAGCCCAGGGAGCGAGTACTATAACAGTGCAATAAAAGGAAGATTTATTCCCTCTAAAGACAGCACTAATTTTTACATGCAAATGAACGATTTGAGAGCTGACGACGCTGCAGTCTATTACTGTGCGAGATACACAGCGAGCGAGATGAATTATAAAACTGCACGAAAACACAGCGGGCTGTAAAACTCCGTAACCACAAACACTTAAATAACCATAAGTGAAGATTTAAAACATAGATCCTTTCTTTCTTTCTAAAAACATAAATATATTTTGCCCACATGTACAGTAAAAGCTATTCTTTTAGGTTGTGTTTCATTTAGAACAGTTTTAAAAAAATATTTTCTTGTAGTTTTAATGGTGTGAAATAAGCAATGAAACGTGTTTTTTATATATACGATTGTTGTTTTTTTCCCCTTTCACTTTTTATTACTTTCTATATTTTTCCATTCTGTAAACTTCTGTAAAGCGGCTCCCAAATGTATTTTTCTCGTGAGCTCTAGTTCACTAACGCCATATTTCCGTTATTTTTGTTTCAAGTATAAAAATATTTTTAAAAATTCCCCTTGCACAATACCATCTTCCCTGTCAATCGACAAGACATGACCATCGAGCATAGATATAAATAAGAAAGGGGGCAAAATGAGGGAATGACAGATGAGATTGTGAGGTGAGGGAACCGCGTTGCTAGTTTAAAATTTCAAACTGAATTAAACTGATGTAGCAGAAGAATGCGACAATATCGGAGTGTTATTAAGGACGAGTGAATAAAATTGGGGTATATATGTTGTATACTAAAAGCGGTTTTAGTGGACATGGGCAAAATATCATCGAGTGCTCGACACTAAGACATATATTAAATCAGTCTGGGTGCAAGGATGATTCTGCGTTAAGTTTAATTTGCCTCGGTGAGGAATAATACAAGTTCGTCACAATATTTCAAAATGCTTCAAAAATGTTCTATATATTGGTAGTGTGAAATACATGTTTGGAACTTTGAGAACCGTAAAAAACACCCGAAAACATCAAAATGCTAAGACCACGTGAAAGACATTCAGCACAATCTCGTTCGGCAGCAATAAACATTTAAAACGGATCACTTCACCTAATTATTCTTAAAGAATTATCCTATCCCGTGCATAAAATAGCGCATTTTTAGGAATAATTTAGATACTTTCTACCAAGTTTATTTAACTGTTAAATGAAAAGCGGAATATGTTAAACTATTTGCGAACTAATTAATGTATTGTTAATGGCGGCGCTAATTTAAAAATGATTATTAAAAAATAAATAAAGATCCTCTGCGGTGGGTTGGCACCCTGCCCAGGATTGGTTCCTGCCTTGTGCCCTGTGTTGGCTGGGATTGGCTCCAGCAGACCCCCGTGACCCTGTTCGGATTCAGCGGGTTGGAAAATGGATGGATGGATAAAGATCCTATTCAAGACAAGGTATAAATAAATTGCATTGAATAATTATTTTGGACTACTTTAATCCTTATGTGGCACAATTAATCAAGCAACCAAGTAAAGGGACCATTCTGTCCTTATCAGATCTGTACCCAAGAATTCTTCTCTCTCAGCTTTACTAAAGCTTACACTAAGCATTTACACTGTCAGTGTCATACTTCAGGAATCTATCCTGTTTATAGTGATACTTATTGTTTTTATTAACAATATGTTTACTTTCTATTTTTAGAACAATTTATGTAAGAAAAATGCTTGAACTAAAACACAACTTTTACTTTTACTTTTTCTTCTTCTTCTTCTTCTTCATCATCATCATCATCATCATCATCATCATCATCATCATTATTATTATTATTATTATTATTATTATTATTATATGGCCATTGTCTATTGGCTCTACTGTCATTATGGTAATAACTAGGCTGACCCGCCTTTTAAGGCGACCGACTTTTAAGTTGACCACGTCTTAAGGCAATTCAATATGTAGATCAATTTGATATTTTATACAAACTCATTAATTTGGTTATATTGCATTTGAGCGGTATTACTTTAATACTCATAGTTTCTGTTATTTTTGTGATGAAATTTTAACTTTTTTTCTATATTGAGGTCACCCTTTTGAACCCCCCTGATATTTACTACACGGTGAGGCATTTGTACTCCATTAACATTAATTATTTCCAGAGACATAATTTTGTCTATTTTTTTCAGCGCATCGCGCACAAAAGCAAGGGAACGATGGGAGCACCAGAACTCTGCTCACATCATGTCGCTTCGTACCGCAAGCTGCAAGTAGTAAGTCTGTGATAAGCGGAATACCGCTACGCTTTCCACTCACGGGACGGAAGGACAATCCCGACCGCTTTTATATAGTAAGAAAGAAGAAGAAGATATCGTACAGTCTGGAGTAGAAAATCATCTTTTACCTGGACAAACGAAACTACAAATCCCATCGTGCATTGCAAAATGGACGGGGCGTGTGTGAAACTCCGTGCCTGCGTAGCACTCACGGGAAGGAATGACAATCTCGACCGCTTTTATATAGAAGGATTCTTCCCTTGGGTCCAAGTTTGGTGTCTTATTTGTGTCCTCCGATTAAAAAGTTTAAGAACCCCTGTGCGTTAGACCAATGACAGATAATTTTACAAGTTCTAACAGCAGCTGCCATTGGTCTTATGATTTAAAACCATATGACCGGTTCTCTCTATTGACAAAGTACGAGCCAAGAATATAAGCATAGAAAGCCTCATCAAGGAATTTGCCTTAAAAAAAAAGAAATCTAGCAAGAAAAACCTTATCTTAATTGACTGAATAATTCCTTTTCGTATGGCTAGCATTTTTCAGAATGATTTTCTAGTTTTTAGTGTGATATTCAAGCTATCAGTTGTGAAAATGAACATAAAAATTTCATTGTTAATTTTTCTAGTTTAGTTATTTATAGTTTATATTTAATTATATTAAGCTAACTTTCTTTTATTCTTGATTACAGGGCCTCCAGATTTTCATTTGCCTATCTGTTGCTTATTTTTGCAGTTTTCAGCAAGAAGTTTAAGATTCTTTACTACATTTAAAAAGTGTTTAAACACATACAGTACAGTACTTCCTGTGTATATCTTTAATATACTGATCTACACCTACTAGTTTGTTTCTAGACCCAGTTCGGCCCCAAGAGTTGTACCATTTGGGTTTAGCTGACCTCATGGGCAAAAGCACAATTCAATTAAAATAACATAAAATTCTCAAACCTGTTCAATTCATTTCAAGCTCATGAGGAGGCAGAGACTGTCAACAACACTGGAGCCAATAGAATATGAATTTGAAGAAAACCATACATTTCAGTATATCTCTATACTAAGATCCTTGCAAGAAATACTTGCTGTCCAGCCCTTACTTGATAAGGTCAGCCACTGCTACTGGAAATCTTAATATACATCATACTTTGATGGAAGCTGCTATAAAAAAAATCTTTTTTTACACAAGGACACAGTTATCTCACTAATTCATGATGTGGGTGATTTTGAAATTTGCAATCCACTTACAACTTCAAAGAAAAAACACAAAATAATGGGTATATCGGGTTTTAGGCAGTCTTCCCCAGGACTGTCTCTCCTCCTTGTCATCAATTTATTTGGCAGTCTTAAAAAAAGTGAGGATGTAAATCATTATAGCTATGAGAAAGCATTGAAACCCTTGGTAAATTACCTTGTTAATTTAGAACAACATGGTATCTTTACTTCAAAGTTAGGGAAGACTATTAAAAACACATTGCACTTTGTTGCTGATGATAACTTGGCTTCTCATGGAATTGCTGGTTTTCTGGAGAACCTCTTAGGGACATATGTTTGCAGATTTTGTTTAGTGGAGAGGACTGAATTTCTGACAAAAGAAGTGTGAAGTGGTGCATTTTCCCTGAGATGTGATGTATTGCACAAATTATTGTTTTAATACAATATTTTATTGAGTTGAAAATGTAATGTTCTATGCCGGCTTTAATTTAAGCCATATTATTTACATATGTCTGTGTAATTTTGCTTAGGATCTTCTGAAGGATAAATAACCACCATAGGTCAGTCAGTGAACTTCTTGTAGCATAAGAGGATGTTAATGTTATGTATCAACAGCATGTAAAATGCATGCAGCATCGTTACTAGCCAAAATAACATTTTTACTATCCATTATTAAAGTAATGTAGTTTACATGTGCAAGTATTTAAAGCAGAATAATAAGTGGAGTTATAGTTTCCCTAAAGTTAGTATGTGATTATTTAACTTTGTTTGCGGTGTAATTTTATTTTTGTTAAGTCACAACTGTCTAAAATAAGTGTTTTGCTCTTTCTTTGTGTTTTGAGATGCTGTTACTATGTCTGGAAAAAGATGTGCATGTCTTCAAGTGATAAAGGATGACTGGAAAGTTTTAACTTTCATTTTTGCCTCTTGTGAGAGTTTTAGGTGCTTTGTTTATATTTTACTTGTTTTATTTTGCTTTTTGCATACATCACTTGGTTCATCTCAAAAATTAGTTATTTTTTTCCAGCTAAACCAGGACAAAACATCAGATCAAAATGAGTGACCCCTGAGATGTGATGTATTTTCAGGGACTTGTGAGATAAGAGGGGCGAAATGAAAGTCCTAAAGAAACAAGCATAAGAGTTTCAGGCTTCATTGGAACAATTAATGGAGGCAATGAATCAGTATGAGGGCCAAACAGGCCACAAATCATATATTTTTGTGTGTAATCTATTGGTTTAAATGTGAACACTATTGGTTTGTGAGTATTCACTATCAGTCTGCATGTATGCATGCTTCATTGGTTTTCATGCATATAATATTGGTTTCATTCATATGAGTTATATTGGTCCATGTCTGTATATTATCAGTTTGTGTGTGAACTATATTGGTTTATCTCTGCACACAACTAGTTTGCATATGAACTACATTGATTTGCACTTTTGTATCACTGGTTCAGGTGTGTTTGTTATTGTTTTGTGAATTAACTGCATCAGTTTTAACTCGTATGCTGTCAGTCTGCATATCCACTATATTGGTTTGCAGTCATATACTGCTGGTGTGCTGGTCTAACAAAGGATTTGTATATGCACTATATTGGTTTCATGCATGTCTTACACTAGTTTTATGTGGGTAATATATTGGTTTTGCCGTTGAACTCTATTGGTTTTAAGTGTGGTGTACATTGATTTTATGTCAGAACTGTATTGATTTTATGTGCGTACTATGCCAATTTCACGTAAAAAACATACTTGTTATGCGTAAGCATCCTCTCACAGCTTTGTGTGTCAAATATATAATAGTTCTGCATACAAACTATATTGGTTGTTAAAAATAATTACCACCAAACCTTTTCACAAACATATTGTGCAATAAAAGCAAGTATTGAGTTGTTTTAACACATAACTCCATCCCCTACCCGTTTCTCTTCACACCCCATGACTGTACTGGCCTTGGAGTTCTGTTCCTTTCCCCTCTTATTGCCTCTGAAAATCCAGTGAAAAACAAATACAGTTTGCATGAAGAACCAATATAGTTCGCACACAAAGCTGTGATAGGATGCATTCATAAAACCAGTATGTTCTGTATGCAAAACCAATATAGTACACAGACAAAACCATCATGTTATGCTCGTAGAACCATCATGGCACACACATAAAACCAGTACAATTCTCACATGTAATCGATCTAGTGTGTACATAAAACCAATTCAGTTCATATGTGAGGCCAATATATTACCCACATAAAACCAGTATAAGATGTGCATGAAAACAATGTAGTGTATACATGAAACCATTGCTAGACTAACACACCAGCAGTACAGGAAAGCAAGCCAAAATAGTTCATATGTGATAGCATGTGACCATAAAAGGATAGCAAACGCACTTGAACCAATAACACACAAGTGGAAATCAATACAATGTAGATCATATGAAAACCAGTAGTATATAGTTCATATCATGATTTAACTAGAAAGAATATGTGTCAGTGTTAAAAAGGACCAATAAAGATGCTTCATTAGACAATGAGTGTGTGGTTCACTAGATAAACTGGACATGGTGTCAGAAGTAAACTAACCTTTAAAAAGTCTTCATAAGAGATAAAAGAAATGCTTAAGTAATTCTAAAAGAGATTTGGGATGCAATGGAGGTTTTAAAGCCTCTACCTGAGCTGAGCTTTGAATGACAATTGGAGGAGATTTCAGCAACGCTTTGAGTTCTACATCATGGTGACTGGAAGAGGCAGGAAAGACATACAAGTAAAATCTCAATTGTTCTCCATGGTGCAGGTGTGCAGGCCATAGAAGTGTAGAATACATTTATGTTTCAAAGAGCGGAACATAGGAAATATTTAGGACAAATTATAAAAAAAAATAAAGGAATATGATAACCCCAAGAAAATTATAACATATGAAATATATAAAGTTTTCATGTGTGTTCAAGGGAGTGAAAGCATAATGCAATATATAACCGAGTTAAGAAAGCTGGAGGATTCATTAATCCATGATAGGATTGTTTGCGGAGTTCCCAGCAAATCACTGAAAGAAGCTCTGCTAAGAGGGGGCAACATAATGCTTGAGAAACCAACACACATTTGAAGAGTGACAGAAATTACAAGGACCCAGTTGAAGCAAATGCAGGAAGATGAAAAGTCACAGACAGTGTAAATAGAAACAAACAAATGAAAAAAAATTGAAAATATAACAAAGTCCAAATGATTAAAAATTTAGAGAAAGCATTTCAATGTAAAAATGTTGCTTACAGCACTTACCACATAAAGTATTTGTCCCTCTTAACAAAAGCAATGAAGAAACTGTGGTAAATTAAATCATTTTAAAAAGATGTGCAGGTCTAAAAAAGTGCACATAATTGAAGAGGACACGGATCTTTGCATTGGTCCAGTAGAGGCCAGAAATAAAAAAGATGAACAGAAAGTCAGTGTTCCAATAGCAGATAATCATCTGGAATTTAATCTTGATACAGGTGCACAAGCTAATGTAATTTCTTTGACCGTGTATAACAAAATAAGCAAAGAAAAACCACAGGAACAAACAAAAAAGAGAAATGTATAATGTATAGTGGTGATAACATAGCTATAATGGGTAAACACATGCTGAGGGTAAATTACAAAAGTAAATCCCAAGAACTTCCATTTTTATTGGTGAATGAAAAAGTATCACCTGTATTGTGGATAAAATAATGTGAACATTTTAAACTTATCAAGAGAATAATGTCAGCAGCACAACATGATATTCTGAATGAATATAAAGATGTATTAGCAGGAATTGGTTGTGTGAAAGGGGAACACTCCAATAAGATAGATGAAACAGTAACACCTAAAATACACCCACCTAGAAAAGTTCCAATAAGGCTAAGGGACAGACTTAAAAAAGAACTAGACAGAATGGAAAAAAGTAAAATAATAAAGAAAATTTAAGAGCCAACAGACTTGGTTAATCCAATAGTAATTGTGGAAAAAAGCAATGGAAACTTACCAATCTACCTTGGTCTTCAAGATCTGAATCAGGCAATCCAAGGGGAACTTTATCATCTTCCCACCGTAGAAGAAAAAGAAGCAAACTCTCCAGTACAAAATACTATTCTTTTTTTTAAATTAATTTATTAAAAGCAAGTAACATTCCATACAAATAAGTCAAACTTAACATAACAAAATTCAGCTCAGCCCCCACCCAAGAGAAAGAGAGGAAGGCCAACAGCCAGAGCAAAACTTTAAGAGTAGAAAAGTGAGAAGAGAATCATTTTCCCTAATATAAAAGCTTATTCTAAAATGTTATTGATTAGATCTTGCCAGGTTTTAAAAAAGTTTTGAACAGATCCTCCAAGTGAGAATTTGACTTTTTCCAATTTCAAATGGTATATAACATCTGTTACCCAGTGAGTTAAAAGAGATGGGTTAGGATTCTTCCAGTTAAGCAAGATAAGTCTACATGCTAATAGTGTAGTAAAGGAAATTACAGTTTGTTTGTCCTTCTGGGAGTGCACCAAACACAGCTGTCGAGGCATTTAAAGATTTTGGTCCAGAATGATGTTTATTTGGTGCACGGCCAAAACATATGGGCCAATGAGATTAGAGCTCTACTGCAATGTTCTCAAGTTGGATCTTGATCTGGAAACATTTTGGACAACTCTGATGAGACAGATTTGCTCGATAAACATTTTAAGTTGAATAATTGCATGTTTTGAACATATTGAACTAGAGTGAATTCTGTGCATAGCTGCCTTCCACTTCTTTTCTGAAATGTTGAGTAAGAGATCCTTTTCCCAATGTACTCTGACCTTTGAAGAAAGGGACTTTAAAATATTTTTATATATTTTAGAAGTACTGTCCTCAAGACTGATCAATATCTCTTCTGGAACAGAAATAGGTGGGAGGTAAGGAAAATTGGGCAGATTTTGTTTAGCAAAGTTTCTAATTTGGAAATAGTGGAACAATTGTGTGGATGGGAAGCTAAATTTACAGTATAATTGTTCATATAAGGCAAAGACATTATCTATATACAAATCTCTAAATTATTCAATCCCATACATTTTCCAAGCAGTGTAATTTTGAGAGGGTGGAAAAAGGTGATTATCATGTAGAGGTGCCACAGATAAAAGCTTCTCTATCTTGAAGTGCTTCCTATATTGGTTCCATATTCTGAGTCAATTAAGGACAATTGGGCTGCTAGTATATTGATGATAACTTGTATTTACTGGGGTACAAAGCAAGGAATATAAAGTACTGCAAGATTTTATTTCTATTGCGGACCGAGCTTGTGTCTGTTCATCTATTTGTGTCCAGGTTTTTATACCTTGTATATTGGTCAACCAGTAATAAAATTGAAAGTTAGTTAGAGTTATGCCATCTTCTGCTTTAGGTTATTGTAGAGTCATCATTTGGATGTGTGGTGGCTTTGAATTAAAATTAAATGTATTTAGGATTGAATCTAATCTCTTAAAAATGATCTGTTAATGTATATGGGAATGCTATGAAATAAAAAAAACGAAGATTAGGAAGGGTATTCATCTTAACAGTATTAATTCTTCCTGATAAAGTGAGATGGTGGGTAGACCATCTATGCACATGTTAGGTTTTCCATATAGAGAGCAAAATTTTGTTGAAAAAGAGATTTATATTTATTTATGATGTTTACCTCTAGGTATTTAAACTGATCTGCGATGATTAAAGGGAAGGTGTCCAATCTAATGTTGTGAACAAAGTACTCTTCTCTATTGGATGCAAATTCAGGTTTCTGGCAAATTAAGCTGGATGAGAAAAGTTCTCGCCGTTACACATTTAACACACCTGTTGGACGGTACTGGTTTGTGTGTCTACCGGTTGATGTAAATTCCGCTCCAGAAATATTCCATAGAACTATGAAGCAGCTTTTTGAAGGCATGGAAGTAAGTGTCTAATTCTAATATTCCATTTCTTGCACCCACCAGGTCTTTTTACTGGTGGCACATTCACTGAAGTACACACCAAGAATATACATCAAAATTAACTTAACTATTACAAGGTTAAAGTGATCCTAAAGAGATGCTCTATCCAAAAATGATGCTTTTTATTTGTTACTTACATATTGTCATGGTTGGGTCACAGAATTGCACAGAAACACAGAAGATTATAGAGACAGTAATTTTATTCAAACACTTCAAACAAACATGTTTCTTTTAGTAGTAAAATGAGATCAGTATGCAGTTAGTTCTCGTTTAAAAGAATAGGCAAACATCATAGGGGAGCACAATGGGCGCAGTACCCACAACAGGAGAAGAGTATGTCTGGGGTAGAAAGAAACAAAGCAATCAGCCAAAAGGACAGGTGCTGTTCATGCTTTTAAGTATGTGTACCACCACGCAAGAAACATATCAGAGCAACTGCAAGTAAGCCCAGCAAGTAAGGGAGCAATGTGAAGGTAGTCTATAAACATTTATAAGACGATTTTTGTTTAGGAGCGTCCGTGTCTTGTAGGGGTGCATTCAGCACCCCTGCTCACACCCCCTCCATCAGCTTTATTCACATTTT
Source organism: Polypterus bichir lapradei (assembly GCA_026402145.1). NCBI lineage: Eukaryota > Metazoa > Chordata > Cladistia > Polypteriformes > Polypteridae > Polypterus > Polypterus bichir. Next base: position 2,001,133 of record JANRMT010062852.1, on the reverse strand, counting down.
CATGAATTAAGTGACACTCCAAACCAGGTTCAAACAGGCATGACAGGACATCAGCATTAACGTGCTAAGAGCCAGGTCGATGCCTGACAGTAAAACTATGTGTCCGTGTGTATAGCAAAATCCTTAGAAAAATCAGGATTCCGCAAAACCGGAAAAGAAGACAAAGCAGTTTTCAAATCACAAAAGGAACGTTCACAAGCTTCTAAAACAGGGTGGTTCTTTTTGCATCTAGTAAGATCAGAAAGAGGAGCAGCTCTATTTGCAAAGTTAGGGATAAATCTTCTATAATAACCAGAAAGCCCCAGAAAAGCACAAACTTGTTTCTGCGTTTCTGGAGGCATGGGTAAGCAAGCATCTCTTCCAGTTTTCTAAATTGTTGCTGGAGTAAACCCCTGCCCAATGAATAACCCAGATAATGAGTCTCAGACATACCCAACTTACACTTCTTAGGGTAAGCTGTCAAGCCAGCCTGTCTCAAGCTTTAAATGACAGCCTGAAGACGTTCTAAATGAGTTTCCCAATCATTGCTGTCACAACAATATGTTATGTGCTAAGATGACCAAGAAATATCTTTTAGCATTGTGTTTTCACAGAGAAATGACAGAGTCTGAGAAGCACGCCTTATGAGAAATGGAGTAATAGTCAGGAGATAGTTTAGAAACATGAGTACATTAATAAAGGTGCTTGTAGCCGCCGAAGTATAAGGCAAAGTTGAGCACGGGCAAAACGTGTACCAAAAGAAATCTCACCGTCCAAACGTTCGTTTTCAAAATATTTAGTGAAAGTTAAAAGTAAATAATCCACACAAGAATAAAGAAAAAGGTAGTTACACACGTAGAATAAAAGGCAAAAAAAAGGAAAAATGTATCTTCTCTAAACTTAATTTTTCTTGCGAAACTTTAGTTATTTCTATACTTAAAAGTTCTTAATTTCTTCTTCTGTATGCTTTAAGTGTACGGCTTTGTGTTTATATAAGCGCGTTATCTTTATGTGTTACATCACACACTCAAAGATCCCTTAGGCACGGGCACGAGCACGGTTTAAAACCGTATGCCCTGTGTGCTTTACACACAACAAGGCTGTCACTAACTGAAGAATAATGTTTATTCAAAGATGTTAGAAATGGCAAGAATATACCAATACAATTCTACTCATGGGGGTTTTAGGAACCTCCCATAGATTATGCATTGTCATCTAGTAAATATTCATGAATCTTATAGAACTAGGAAAATGGCTCTTACAGTGCTGAAGATAGAGTAAGAGAAATCAAGTATTATTAAATCTGTTCAATTTTTTTTCAAATTTGTTCAATTAAAGTTTATCACCTTGGTTAGTCATTACATAAATACTTTTGGAAAATCAGAACAGTCTGTGTTCATGTGCAATTGAACCTTTGAGATGAAAATAGTGCTCTTGAGAAATAAATAAGGGGGAGAAGTGGATTTTCAGTTCAAAAGAAGAAGAAACTGTTAGAGGGGGTGGAGCCATCCTGTCTAGCTGTGTATAAAAGTGTGTTTGCGTGTGAGAAAGATTGAGACAGAGAGAGAGAGAGAGAGAGAGAGAGAGAGAGAATAATGATCAAGCCCTTAAAGAACAAAACCTATAAGGCCCACTCTTCTGCCTGAATCCATTGACCTATGCGAATGGCAACTGGCAATCTTGGTAGAGATATTAGGTTGAATCTGTTGATGGAGTTTTGGAAATTGAGTGCAGATGTGAATGGTGGGTGGTGGAGATGGTAGCCTGAATGTTCTAGTCATGAATATGGCAGAATGAAGATCATTTGAGCCTTAAAGAAAGAGCCATTGAGCATCAAAGTGTAGCAATTTTATTAGATGGTACCTTAGGAAGATGTTTAATGTCCTGTAATGTGTGAGTTACAGACTTGCACAAGAGAGGAGGAGGTGAGTCCATGTTTCCAAAAAAATGAAACAGCTTTATTGTTGTGAAGACAGGAACATTATCAAAGCATTCATCCAAACAGGATGAATACATTCAAACACACACATCATGCAAGCAGGGGCAATGACATCGTTCTGCCTCCTTTACCTTCTCAGATAAACAGAACAGATATCCTCCCTGCACAAGTGAGGAGACAGAAAGTGCACACATGGTCAGGTCAGCAGGCAGTGTTAAATGTTGCCCATGGCAACCAGTGGGCGAGAGACATGTTACGCGAGAAGTATGCGCTGGCAGCGGACAACTCATCCTTAGCTGTGTTAACTGAATGTTAGGGGGTTGTCAGGGTCTCAAAAATTTCACAGCCTAAATGAGTAACAAATGGACAGGTACCACATTTCACTGTGTATTAGGCTACCAACACCAGTAGTGAAAAAATGTGAGCAAAATAAGGAGTTAAAGAAATCTCACAAAATAAAGATCAATCAACGTATTCTTTTGTCATACAGTACATCCACAAGTTTTAAAAGAGATCTCAATATTTAAGTAGAAATGTAAATTGATATTTATGCCTTTAATTTTGTTTAATTGTCAAAGTGCTAAATCATATTATACATAATAAACAATGTGATTCTTGATAATGATGACTACCCCACCGAAAGCAAATGTTCATGTTCAATTTTATGTTCATGTGTACATAATACATAACACAATTACTTCCATTTTCCAGTCAGACAAATGACTAATAGTGTAAATGTTAACACAAAAAATTGAATACAACATTATCTATTAAATACAAAATCAGAAGATGGATTACTATAATAAACCACATCAGGTGTGACTGTGAATTTTACAATGGCTGTTAAGTGTCATTATGACCTGAGAATTTACAGTATATTGTTTCTAAATCTTCTCATGGAAGCGATAGTATACCTGTACTAATTATCAGAATGAAGGTGGGAGAAAAGTGCCTGTTCAAAAAGGCTGAGGTCTTCAACAACAGTTTTTAAGTTCTGTGAACATTAAACAGACAACATCTGTGTGCCAGTGATATTCTGAGTTGACTTTGTCAACTTTTGCCATGTGTTGCAATCCTCAGATGATTGCGCCCCATCCTAACATTTTATTCAGGCAATAAGGATATCACTAAGTATAAAAGATGAAAAGATATGTTGGCTTTTTGCTTTAAATTTCATTTCAATGTACATGTAGAATGTTTATCAATTGCAATATCTTTGTGATATGAGAGTATTCTCTTAAGGCAGTGGTTCTCAAACTGTGGGGTGGGCCCCCCTAGGGGGGCGCAAAGTAAAAAAAAGGGGAGTGCAAAGATGTGACAAAAAGAAAACAAGAATCGAAAATATGAAAAACACATCTATTGAAACCAAAACAATTTAACTTAAACTACATTCTGATACTAGAAAAATAAATATAGAGTTAGATAAACGTTGATAAAAGTTAAGTAGATATAATAAAATATGTATCTATGATATATCATTAATTAAAAAAGAACAAATTGGTATTAGTGGGCTCCTTTCAAAAAAACCTTAAGGGGGCATGATTAAAACTGTTATGAAAACTCGAGTCGCAAATACTTAAAGGTTGAGGAACGCCGTTTTAAGGTGTTAATTTATAATACAAATTCTATTTTTAACTAAACATTACCAGTTGTAAATTGAAGAAATCTACATGAATACAGTTTGTACAGTGGTTGGTACATCTACCTAATATTTCCTGAAGTCAGGGAGGACAGATGGAAAAATTTGAGCTTTCATCAGTGGTGTGAGGAAATATGCTTGTTTTTGACAAGAGACAAATTTTGTTGTGTCCACTTCAGTTCATTATTGATTGTTCTTCCACAAAATTTAAACCTACTTTCTCCCTCCACAGGTTCTCCTTCAGAGTATAATGGAAGTTTGTCTTGCTTTCTGGTTTCTTAAATATATGACTAGTCCTTGGTTTTGCTGACATTAAGGGTGAGATTGTTCCTCCTACTAAATCATGCTGGTAAACCTTCTCTCTTTATAATGTCTTGTTGGTGTTGATTAGATCTTTGGTGGTGGTTTCATTAGCAAATTTATTGATGTAACATAAAGCTATGTCTGGCCACATAGTCACAGGAGCAAATGAAGTACACAAGGTGGCTCAGCACACTAACCTGGGCAGTGCTAACCAAAGACTCACCTGCTCTGTCTGGCTTTTAAAAAGCAGATATCTCTACATTAACCCTTTTCAATAGGCCCTTCTTTTCATTGAGATAATACTGTGACTTCCACAGAGAGATTTTTTTTTTCTAATTTGGACCATTTGCTTGTTAATTTTCACACTGATTAATCTTAAACTAATACATGCAAGTCCATTTTTTGGCACTTTTATATTGCACATATAATTGATTTCTAGGCCTAATTTGATATTTTTTAAATAAAATCTGTCAGGCCTACTGTTTATTTTTATTTATATTTAAATTAGATCATTTAATCTGTATAGCTTTGTTATTTGATACTTACTTTCAATTTTCTTTGCAGTCTGTGTATGTAAATTTATTTATTTATTTGTGTGTTTGTTTGTGATTAATTGACTGATTGATTTCAGGCAGCCTTAAAAGGATACACATTAATATTTTATCTATCTTTAATCTTTAGTGCTTGAAAGCCATTTGGGATGTTCTTTGGCAGGTGACCATACAAACATATTTAGTACTAATTATAAATGGGAAACAAATACAGCTTGGTTGTCAAAATCGCATTATTTTTCTGTGAGAAAAAAAATATATGCATTTACACTTTATTGATCACATTAAGCAAATATAATGAATAATATTTGCAAGAATTCTCACTTTTACACACCTTGCTTCGAGAGTGACCGTACATGCAAATCAGCGGCACCCTACTTAAACACCTGACACATGCAGGCATATAATATATACTTCAGCTAAAGGAATACCGTATGACATGATGGAGAAGAAATACATCTGCCTTCATCTTCTTACAGCGTGTTTTATATGTAGGTCTATCTATCTATCTATCTATCTATCTATCTATCTATCTATCTATCTATCTATCTATCTA
>JANRMT010062852.1:1958441-1979507 GCA_026402145.1 Polypterus bichir lapradei | reverse complement strand
AAATACACTCACCTAAAGGATTATTAGGAACACCATACTAATACGGTGTTTGACCCCCTTTCGCCTTCAGAACTGCCTTAATTCTCCGTGGCATTGATTCAACAAGGTGCTGAAAGCATTCTATATATAAAAGCCTGCAAACACAAACAGCAACGCCGTTAAGCAGCAGCACACTTGTCTAACTTGTCAGTAGAGGCCAAGCTGTTGCTTACTTCACAGGCATCTATGTGCAGGGAAAAATCCCTAACTTTCAATAATCAACTCTTAAGACCATATGTAGCTCAGACTAACTAGGTGGCATAATGCATTTTATTTTAACTTTAATACCCAAAATATTGTTGAGTTCTAATAGATCGAAATGCCACTTAAGTGCTTATAAGTTTGTGCGCTAGCTTCAGAGCTTGCCTAGTGCTTGCACTTGGCAAAGACCTTCCATCCAGTTTGTTTAGTCTTCTGTCAGTGAGAAGCTCAGCACCTTCATTTCCAAAACAAAATCTGCTTTGTTGCTTCTTCAGAGAACATAACATCCTTGACTCACAGAAGTTCAAAACAAAGCAAGTGAAAAAGCAGGCAGACTATGGCCCTTCTGCTAAAATAAATGGTGTCCTTTTAAAGCTGCCTAGACTTTTCATAGCTAATAGCACTAAAACTAATAATAAAGCATATTGATCCTTAATCGAAATTCTCAACAATAGCTGAGCCTTAGCCCCAACTCTTCTTCTGATTATAGAATTAAAGTGTCCCATCTTGAGATGGCTTTAAACCCCTTTTCAGGTTTACCATTTGTAGTAAATTTCTGAAGTTATTTGCTTACTTTATTCAATCACTCTAGGTTAAAGCTCTGTCTCTGTTACCTAAGTCTTCAGTTGTCCAAAAGAGGTCAAGACTTCAAGACAGCCTCTCCCCCATCTTTTCAATAGTAATACTGACCTAGCCCCACTCACTTCTTGTCAGGAACCATATGCTGCCACTTAACGTTAATTTCTACTGTCAGTTATTTTCAAATTGAGCCTTATACAGTATAAGAAGTTTAGAAGGTCTTGCAAATACTAGCCATTACACTATAGCTTCCTTTTCTCTTCCTCTCTCTCTTCAAGTATAGGTTCAGGAATCCCCATTTTCTGTTAAGTTGCTGTGGGACATTGGCATACTTCAATTCTGGTAGCATTTCCCTCTCACTTGTGATGCCCCGTTAAAAGCATTTTCAGGCAACTCAGCAAATATAAATGATGTTCAGGACCTTTTCTACTACTCTCATGATAGTGTTTGCACTGGCAGGGTTGGATTAACCTAAACAGGTACCCATGAGCTATGACATCTCTGTGCCCCCGACACCAAACTGTTGGTTAAAACAAACTAAAAATGAGTGAAAAAGTAATTTAATGGAATGAACAAAAATCAGATAACAGTAATATCAAAAAGGAAACCAAACCACCGAATTTTTTGAATTCAAACTTAAATAAATCAAAGCATATTTCAATTTTCAAGTTACTTATAGATGAAAAATTTCAACACACTCCAAGGAGGAAAACCATGATAGCTTGCATTAAAACACAAATAAACACTATATAACGTATTGGAGGAACTCTTCTCAAATTAGTCAGTTATACCAGCAGTTTTCAAAATCTTTTCTCCATCACTAACTTTTTTCATTTTTTATCATTTACATTTATTTTCAAAAGTTAAAATAATATTATTACAATTGTAGACTAATCAATCAAACAAATAAAAATAACTTGACATATTTAACCATTACGTCTGAGAAAAAAAGCAAAGCAAAACCAAATTCAATCAATTCAATCCCTGTTACAAAAAAGGAAAAATTAAAAAAATAAACTACATTTTTCATATATACTAAAATGGCTAATAATATGAGAGAGAGAGAGTCAATTACAATATTCAACAAATTTTAGACATATCCTCTAAGAGAAAATTAGCTTTTTTTCTAATTTGAGATGGTATAGAACATAACTTACCCACCAAGTTATACAACTTGTCCATAAGTATTTGCAGAGTAACACAATTTTCATAATTTTGGCTCTGTTCACCACCACTATGGATTTTAAATGAAGAAATGATTTCATTTAAAGTCTTTCAACTTTAATTCAAGTGGTTTAATTAATGTAAGTATCGTATAAGCCGTTGTCACACACGTGCGCATGGGAGGCAGCTGAAGGGCTCACAAATGGGATAATTCCATGCCAGTCCGGGAGTGGCAGGGTGCACTAGTCCTCCCTCTTTTTTATCCGCATACCAACCACTGGAAATTTCGCCTGGTCTGGAGGACATCACTTCTGGTTCCGGGCCCGATGACATTATTTCCAGTTCCTGCCCCGATGACATCACTCCCACTGCCTGGCTTTAAAACTGCCATTTTTGCCTGTTATGTTTGGTCTATTGTTGGACTGAAATCTGTTGAGACCTGTTCTATGGAACCAACATTTCAATTTCCGCAGCCTAATTCAAGTATACAGGTGGCTGCCCCCAAACCTCATCCTGTGTCTGTCCAATCATTTCACACTGTTTAAGAATGACAGATAATTTTACACATGGTGCCCCCATTTTCAGAGATACATAAGTCTTTTGATAATTGACCAACACGCTGTTCTACAGCCAGGACTGAGCAGGTGTCTCATTATTTCATTAACTATTAAGCAGGTAGGTCTGGAGTTGATTTCAAGAATTTTCATTTAGAAGCTGTTGCTGCAAACTCTTAATATGAGGTCCAAAGAGCTGTCCATGCAAGTAAAAATATAGTCCATTATTAGTTAGAGAAAACAAAACAAACCCATGAGAGAGATACTGTTGCAGAAACACCAGAGCAGTCAAATCAACCAACTGGCACATTCTTAAAAAGAAGGAACAATTTGGTGAGCTCAGCAACACCAGAAGGTCTAGACAACCATGGAAGACAATTGTACTGGATGATCACAGAATCATTTCCTTGGTGAAGAAAAACCCCTTCACAACGTTTACCTAAACCAAGAACACTCTCTGAGCGGAGTACCTCTCATTGCCACAGTCTACAAACAAGAGAAGATCTCATGAAAGTAAGCACAAAGGGTTTATCACAAGGTGTAAACCACTGGTAAGCCTCAAGCATAAGGAGGACAGATTAGACTGTGCCAGAAAAAAAAACAAAAAAACAAAACAGTCCATTTCTGAAACTAAGATCAGTATGTACGAGAATGATGGATAGAGAAGAGTATAGAGAATGGAAGGAGAAGGTCATGATCTGCAGCATACCACATCATCTGTGAAACATGGTGAAGGCAGTGTAACGGCATGGGGATGCATGGCTGCCAATCGAAGTGGGTCAGTAGTGTTTATTAATGATACAAATGCTGACAGAAGTAGCAGTATGAATTCTAAAGTGTACTGGGCTATACTATCTGCTCAGATTCAGCCAAATGCTGAAAAATTGACTTTGTGGTACAGATGGACAATGAGCTAAAACATACAGTGAAAAAAAACCAAGTGCTTTCCAAAGCAAGGAAGTAAAATATTCATCAATGGTCAAGTCAATCAACTCACCTCAAGCCAATTGGATATACATTTCACTTGCTAAAGACAAAACTAACATCAGAAAGTTCAATGAACAAGCAACACCTGAAAACAACTGTAGTAAAGTCCAGACAAAGCATCAATAGGGTGGAAACCTAGCACCTGGAGATAACCATGGGTTCCAGACAACAGGCAGTCATTGACTGCAAAGGGACTTTAACCAAATATTGAAAATGATCATTGTATTCATGATTATGTGTATTTGTCTAAATACTTTTGAGTTGCTAAAATGGGGGAACCATGTATAAAAATGGCTATCTTTCCTAAATGGTTAATTCAATGCTGCTGTCAAACCCCTTGAATTAAAGCTTTAATTATACACTTCAATCACATCTTGAGTGCTTAATTTCAAATCCATTGGGATGGTATACAATACAGAGCCAAAATTCTGAAAATTGTGTCACTGTCCACATATTTTTGGACCTAACTGTAATTGAGAAAGCTGTGTTTATGTGCTAGCAGTGTGGTATAGGCTACTACAATAGATATGATGGTGAGTCAAAAATTATCTGCACTCCAGTTATATTAAAACTTCTGTTGGTAGCACTTTCTTATCAGCATTTTCCATACGAGGTCCCTGTCTCCCCAGTCAGTGCTGTGCTAGTGTGAACGTGTTACGTCATATCATTTGTAACTGCAGTGCGAGAAACAATGGCTGCCCCAATTTGTGATTTGCATGAAAGAAGAGCAATGTGCAGTGATTTATTTTTTGTGGTCTGAGGGTATGCCTGGTGCCGAAATTTATCGAAAACTTTGTTCACAGTTTGGAGAAAGTGTTTTGTCAGGAAGAAATTTGTATGAATGGATAGAGAAGTTCAAGGAAATAACAGAAATAATTCTGTTGAATAGACGAGTGACAGTAGATGATGTGGCAAATCATTTGCAAATCACACATGGCTCTGCCTATACAATAATCCATGTCAGACTTGGGTTTCAAAAGAAGCCCTATGAGGATGAAGATTCACATCTGATGAAGAAATGAAGACAGCTTTGCATTCATGGCTTGCAGCTCAGCCTAAAACATTTTTTAATGAAGGAATACAAAAGCTTGTTGTTATGATGTGAAATTTTGCATACAAGTTGATAAATATTTTGTATGTCTTTATTTGTAACTTAGACAAAGCAATATAATATTAGTGTTAAATTATTGATAATAACAGCAATGGTTTGATGGTTTAAAAACTCCTTCCCCCTTTTAGGACTGAGTCTCTTTGTAATTTTACAACAGGGTTGGGGGAAGTACCTCAGACAAGTTTGGCTAATATTTCTCTGCTGTTTCTCAGTCAACCCCCACGGGGAATCCAGGCTGCCTAACTGCCAAGCTTTACCTTAACATATGGCTTTGGGGGCAGGTGTGAAGGTGTTCTATTCCCTCATTGGTCTGAAGTATGGCTGTTAGGAACTGGCTTGTATCAGAAGCCTTTAAGTACCATGACGTCCTATTGGCTCTAGGGGTTGGACAGAAAACCTATAAATTTGATTGCTTTACCTCACTCTCTCTCTCACTTACCAAAATAACGAAAGACCATCTCACACCATGAACTGAAAAGGACAACACAATGGAGAGCACAGCTTGGTAGCCATATTGAGACAAGCATGCGGACTGTTCTGAAGAAAGCTGACCACAAATGATGCCTTAACTAAAGAGGTTGTATGGTTGCCAATATTCAAATCTACTTTGCATATTGTTATTATTTATGAATATTATCAATAATACAGTGTTTAAATTGTAACTTAATTCCTGCTTGTCTTTTACTACACCTAATTGCCTGAGGTTATAAATGTAGAAGGGAAGGTGGGGAGAAGTTATATGGTACAGTACCTTATAAACAGTGGTAATCTGGGAGATTTAAGGCATTCTGACAAAGGCTACATATTAATAATAAAAAGGGGAAAGTAGAGTAATATATTACTCTACCAAGACAAAACACTTGTTGACAGGTTTTCAAATGGTATTGAAGAGCAGGGAGATTATGTCAAAAAATATGTATTTGCCTTTTCTAAAAGTTTATTAAAATAAATTCTACAGCCAGAGTGCAGATAATTTTTGACTCACCCTCGTATATCCCTATGCACTTCAATGCCATGTAAAAGTACACCAAATATTTCTGTTAACAGATTAGAAGTGATTGTAACACTGAGACTGTCTGAGAAGTATGTAAAGTTATTTGGTTCAAAATGATGTCAGTTCAGTGCATTCCAAAAACAAATAGCCTTTAGTGAAGTTGGAACTAGATGGCAGCACTCATACAATGAGTATTTCCCCTGGGTACATTTTGGATATATTTTAATGAGATAAATGTAATCGTTGAAAGAACTTTACTTGAATTATGGTCCTGTATACCCCTGTATCATGACAGTCATAACTGGGATTACCCCCACCCTGATTAAATATTTTTGTCTTTAACAACTGTGTAAAGTAAAATTAATCAAATCACTACTTCACAAATTAAAGCAGCTAAGCAAACTCACCTCTGTTCATTGATTACTGTAGCAGGGGAACAAATTAGTTTCTTTGTAGGACTAGTCCAATCATCTGACCTCTGTTGTCTTTAATTATGTCATTAATGTATCACACAAACACACCACAGAAACAAAGGTTTGTTTTAAGCTGGCAAACAAATTTATCAAAATGCATGGCTTTACTCATTGCAACTCATTGCAACTCATTGCTGGATGAATGTGGCTCTCACCAAAGGTGTATGGCAGTCTACACATTTCATAGTAAGTACACCATTTTCATTTCTTAATTTATGATTCCTCACTGAGCATATACAGTAACTCACTCTTCTTATGAAAAGATAATTCATTCATTTATTTATTTTTAGGTTTTATAAGTTGCCTTATTTCTAAATATCTTTAGTTTTATACATTTGAATCTGTCATGACCATGAAATTTTGACTACAAAATACACAGGGTACACTTTCAACAAGCTAGCATGTAAATCCATACTTAAGAAAATTAACTTGACATTTTGGCATTTTAAGTTTTTACGATAGGTGCTTGATCTTTGCCTTGAATTTATTTCCAGCTGCTTCAGCAAACCATTTCACTCACTCCGCTGTATTAGATCTGTCACTTAAAGATGACATGTGAGACACTTTTCCAACTTGATTTGATCTTGATTGCATTAATCCCAAGAGGAAATTTAAATACATGCACAACAGTAGAAACATAGAAAACAAAGATGCAGATTCACATGGCAAATAATACAATCAATCAATAGATCGACAAATAAAAATGATAAGGTAATTAATGTATTTTTTGCAGAAAGAGCAAAATGAACTTAAAGAGTATAAGCCTTTTGTCTGGGATGTTGGGGTGAAACATTGAATTGCTGGATAATGGGCAGAAATGATCCCACAAGTGCTTATTAGAACCCCATGGAGGTAAAAGCCTGGGGCTAAAACTGCTTCAAAAGAGCACCTCCTGGAGGGGATCGAGGGGACTTATGAAGATTGTATCCAATTTTGCCACCATCCTCTTTCCCACAACAGCTTCCAGCATGTCAAGGGTGAGCCCTGTGATGGAGCAGGCTTTTCTAATAGGTTTAATTAGGCATTATGCATCGTTTGAAATCCTGATGCTTCCCCAGGAAACCACAGCGTTGAATAATACACTGGCTATTATGGACTGACAGAACACTTCTAACAGCTACTTCAAAAGACCTGAGTCTCCTCAGGATGTTCTGTCTGCCCTGGCCCTTCTTGTACAGCACTACTGTGTTGTCTGACCAGGGCAGTTTTCTGTTTATGTGAACACCCAGATGCACCTCTAACACATCATTCCCTTGAATGGTGATTAGTCACAGAGGCTTTATGGTGTGCCTCAAGCCCATCATCAAATTTTTTGTTTTGCTGATGTTGAGATGAAGTCCTCCACATGCCTCCTGTACACTAACTCATCTCTATTATCAAAGCAGCCTATGATGTAGGAGTCATCAGATAATTTCTGTAGATGGCAAGCTCTGGTATTATACTGGAAGTCTGTTGTGGAGAAAGTAAACAGCAAAGGAGATAGGACAGTTCCCCGAAGTGCTCCAATATTACACATCAAAATTTCTGACATACAGTTCCTGAGCCTCACTAACTGCTATCAATTGGTCAGGTAGTCTATGATCCTGAAGATTGTTGGGGTATCAAGATGCTCAGAACAGAATGAGACAGAATGATGTTAAAAACACTGAAAAGAATCAAAGAACATTATCCTGACTGTGGTGGCAGCTTTGTCCAAATGGAAGAAGCCTCTTTGAAGCATGTAGATCAGAACATCCTTCAGACCTATATGTGTCTGACTAGGCAAGCTGCAGAAGATCAAAATATTGTGAAACTAGGGATTGGAGCTGTTTCAGGATCAGCCTCTGAAAGATCGTCAGGTTGTATGAAGTAACAACAACTGGTCTGAAGTCATTGGGATCACTAGAAAGCCTTTGCTTTTGCACTGGGATCACATAGGATGTTTTCCACAACTGGGCAACCTTCTGAAAAATCAAAGAAAGGGAGAACAGTTGCTGAAGGACCCCATAAAGCTAAATGACACTTTTTTAACACCATGGGCTGATTACACCCAACACTGCAGCCTAGTTCATACAGAGTTTCACCAGTGCTCTCCTTACTTAATTAGCAGAGACAGATAATCCAGGAAGTGGAAGAGAACTAGAAACCACAGATGTGATGTCATTGTAGGTGGCAGGGTAGAGATGTCAAATGGGAATCTGGAACCTCCACATCTTGCACACAGAATAGTGTTGGGGAAGGGCTGGACTGATAAGAATGAGTCAAACTTTTAAAGAACTTTACTGCCCATTGCATCGTTCTTTTTCTCTTCCTCTGCAGGTTTTACGGCTTGATTGTAGCTGGTGATAATCCACATCCTGTCTTCACGATTCCTTCATATTGCTCTACTGTAACTTGTGCTCAGGTTTGTCTCAGTAGTGAGCTTCCTCTTTACCTTCTTACAAACAGGTATTAAATTATACTGAGTCAGCAGTGCGGAAAGTACAATGGTGGACTTCTAAACATGAATCCAGACTGCAGGACTGTTTTGATTTGACTTACTAGTTCATCTTTAAAGATTCTTCTGAGAGTATGACAAATCCAACACCTCAGTGACAGATTATGTTATGTTCTGTATGGACTCGTGCGTGGTTACTCCTGCTCCAACCTTAATCAGAAGCTCTGGGTGAATAGCACTCTGAGCCTGTGCTTCATCAGCTCTCCTGTCCAGACTTGTAGAATTTTCAGACTTTTATGTGTGCAGATAGCTGACTGTCTTTCATGTTGTCTCAGGTCCACTTGCATCCTCAAAAAGGCTCAGTGAAGGCTTTTTTTTTCTACGGAGGATAAAGAGCTTTAGGTGGGAATCAAAACACTGATTAACTTCTACTGCTGCACTATTGAAAGTATCATGACCAAATGCATTACAGCGTGGCTTAGTAACCTAACTTGCCAGGATCGCGGACTCCTCCAAAGGACTCTCTGTACAGGTTCTAAAATCACTGGGGCTGACCTCCCGTAGCTTCATATCATCTGCTCCAAGAGCTTTTTGAGGAGAGCTGAATCCATCATTTCTGATGACATCCATGCAGCTCATCCCCAATTTCTAGTTTTTTTCCTTCTGGAAAGTGCTATCAGAGCCTCACCACTTGCTCCATCCGCTTAAGGAACAGCTTCATCCCCTATGCCATAGGATCACTGATATCTTAGTAACCTGTTCTTTACTGCCCTGTACTGTACCCACTAGTTGGTTTATTTGTCATTCTACTCTGCGCCAGGGAGTCATGGGATATTTGACCAATCCCTCTGGTGCATGCTTTTTGCTGATGACACTGTGTTGTCTTGCACCAAAACAGAGGAGAGAAAGTTGGGGTGATGGAGAAGGGCTTTCGAAGACAAAGGAGGAGGAGGAGGAGGAGGTTGGAAGCTATGCACTGATATAGGGTTTGAAGGTAAATAGGAAGAAGACAGAATACGATATGAGGTTTAATGATGATTAAGATTCAGAAGTTAGCATGCAACAAGAACTATTGAAAACAGTGGATACATTTAAATTTTAGGATCACTGGTAGTCTGAGATGGAAAACTGGACGCAGGAATAAGCCACGGAGTGCAGTGTACATGGAATAATTGGAAGAAAGTACCAGGAGTAACGTGTGATCAAAGAGTTAAGGTGAAGGTTAAAGGTAAGGTTGGTTAGACATTTATAAAACCAGCAATGATGTATGAAGCTGAGACATGGAGAGTCAAAGGAGAGCAGGAGAAGAAATTAGATGTGTCAAAAATGCGAATGTTGAGATGGATGGGTGGAGTTACAAAAACCAACAGAATAAGAAATTGAATGATCAGAAGTACAACAAAAGTGAGCAAGATATCTGAGAAAATACAGGAAAGTTAATTTGAAGTGGTTTGGATATGTGATGAGGGGACACAATGAATATACAGTATGGACAAAAGAATGATGGGCATGGAAGTGCAGGGGAATAGAAAGCAAGAGAGGCCACATCAGAAATGTATGGATAAAGTAAAACAAGATCAGAAGAAAAAGGACTTGAATGGAAAGGAGGTGAAGGACCACATTTTTTGGAGAAGGTTGATCAAGCACATCAACCCCACATGGAAGTGGGAAATGATGAAGAGGAAGAAGAACAAGAAGAAGACTCTACATGTCTACTGCCATCTATATTTTTTCTACTGTTTAATACAATCTATATATGCATACAGTCCTTTTTTAACATTATGTTCTACATAGGACATTATTCTGCCATTCATATGTATTGTATTTGTACATCATCATCTTATTGTTTTATTGCCTATATATACTTCACTACCCCTACCCCTTCAATTCCAGCACAAGAATTTCACTATGCTTTTGCATTGTTTGTGACAATAAAGATCTCTACTCTCTAAACTAATGTTTGGACATTCTGTGCCACCAAATACATTTCACTACAAACCTTCCATAGGCAGAGGATAAACTGCTCTCTGATAGCTACTGTATATGTGGCAGAAAATATAATTTGGCACCTACTGTATTATACTGTAAATCACAATACATAACGATTTTTAGAGAGGGGTAATTGATCAATCTGTGATGTAGACCTAGATGATGTGACATATATACAAGACTGTTTAACTCTTAAAATGTTATTGGCAAGCTGCAGCAAAAAAAAACATAAGCTTCAGTATAGAGATAGTGGACTGGTTCTGCTGTCTTGATTGCTCAGGAGGAATTCTGTGAAGTAAATCCAACTGCTAACTCTTGTTTAAGTAATTTCAGTGACTATTAAAACATCATTGCATTTGTATTACTCTCTGTTGCATTTTGAATGTTATTTGTTTAAACAGAAGTGCTGGATTATCATGTTTGTGTTTTCTTTCTCAACAATAATACAGAGTTGTATTCTCTTCATCTGTCACATTTTACAGTTTACTACGTATTAATGTCAATTGTCTGTAATTTTTCAGTCATTTACCTTATCTTTCCTTTTGTCCTGTCCTTTTCTGCTCTGAGTATTCTGATTAAAGTGTCAGTCCAGTTTTTTGTTTTTGTTAATACTTTTATAGAATATCAGTAATTGATTTTTGTTTTTTAAATTACATTCATAATGTTCTTATGAAAGTCGGTAAATAAAGTAAAAATCTTCATTGATCAGCATTTACCAAGCTTCAAAACTATACTTATAAGATTTTACCGAATATTCGAATGCACATATAAAATAGAATAATAGGTTGTCAATTTCTACTCATAGTACTGCATGCTTTCTGTTATTTGAAATGGTATATTGTCATTTACTTATCTTGTCGTCTAAATATCAAACATCGGTAATATTTTTGCATTAAACGTTACGATTTGCAATTTTAAAAGAATACTTGACCCCTCCTACGACGAAAGAAAAACAAGGGAAATTATAATGTATGCAAATTGTTAAAAAATGAAATACGTTCAGGCTTATAACGGGTTGTTTTCGTACTCGTTTTGTCACTTCTGGTTTTCACCTGAACTATTGTGCACTAAAAAGAACTGTAAATCGTTATGTATCTGTTCAGAATTTTTATTTTTACTTTTTGCGTCATTGAATGTAAGAATTCATGTTTATTTATGTATGTTTGTGTGTTAATTGATCGATATTTTCTTGTACTTGTTTATTTAACTGAAAGTGCTCTTCTGTATTTGTTTCAGATATTCATTGTGAGGTGGTCTTGAAGCAGCCCGAAGCAGAACAGAGACAGCCCGGCCAGTCCCTCAGGCTGTCTTGTACGATTTCTGGATTCACTTTCAGTGGCACCACCTACTGCCTGAATTGGATCCGACAGCCTCCGGGAAAAGGGCTGGAATGGCTGGCAGATGAAAGAGGAGATAAAAGTTATACGAACTACGCGAACTCAATTAAAGGGAGATTCACCATCTCGACGGATAGCAATGGCGCATATCTGCAAATGAACGCCCTGACAGCGGATGACACGGCGGTGTATTACTGTGCTCGAGGGTCACAGTGATGCGTGCAGACTGCTTTTCCTCACAAATACATCCCTGTTTTGCGCTTTGGGGGAATGAGGGGGGTTTGGCAGATTCTTTTTTTTTTTTTGTTTGTTTGTTTTCTAACTGAACACGATCTAATGACAAGTTTCACAGTTTTTTTTTCTTAATTTAATATATGTATATTACTAATACCGAATTAAATAAAATGTGAGAGATGTCATATCTACTTTGATCAAACGCACATGCAATGACCAGCAGCTTCAAAAACGAGAATATAACAATTATTTTTAATAATTAAAATACAGTTTTATACAGTTATGCTCACTGTAAATAAACTGTACACATATTTTAATCAAACATATAAGTGTTTCAGTCTTTGAAATAATGCCGATTAGCCCATTTATTTATTTATTAAAACGGTCTTTGTGGACAATTTTTAAACAAATTCTGGCACCTGTGCTTGAAATAGCAAACAATGAACAATCTCAATGGAAAAAAAACACTTTTTTAAAAAAAATGTATTATATATATTTTTTTAAGATTGAATAATTATCTTTAAAGTGTATTTTAAGATGTACTGTAAAAGAAATTTGCTGCAATGTTATGGATAAATAACAGGCAATGGCAATTACTGAGTTCACAATCATTTAACTGTTTAAAAACTGCTAGAATCATAGATCAGATCAATAAATTGAAAGCAATTGTGAAAATAACCAATGAAGTTGATCTCAAATATGTGAAATTATTTCAGAAGTATCAAAACTGTATTTATTATTACATCTCTCAACACAGTGTAGATAGAGATGCTAAAGTCATAGACAATTATTTTTCCACAAAGAAAAATATATATTTTTTTACCTGACGCGCTGCATTTCATACTTTATTTCTGTTGGTCTACTTAAACAGTTTTCCAGATTGTAAATGGTAAATGCGGACACAGGCATACCTGGCACTTCTTGTATTCATCCAACCAAGACAGGCTGAACTCACTCCACTTTTCAGATCATTCCACTGGCACCCTGTTGAAACATTTATTAACGTCTGAGGTCTTATGCTCCCTGCCTCACTCACAAATCTGTTTAATGAACAGCATCTGATGATGCCGCCTTTGCTTGGCATCAAATCTCAATCCGGACTACTTTCGTAGATCATAGCTGTTGGGACAAGCTACCCACCTCCCTCCAAACTGCTGACTCTCAAAATGTGTTTAAGAAGCATTTGAAGATTCCCTTATGAGTATCTGTCTAATTGGTAATGGCAATGATAGGTTCTTCTAACTAACGAAAGATGACCTAGTTTTGGGTTGTTATGTTGAGCTCCTCACTTTTAATGGTCAATTGTTTAACATTGCTCTGTAACACGTTCTGCAAAACAGCCCCTCAAAACCAGCATTTATTTGATTTTGAAGATAGATAAAAGCACCTGCTAAGCAAAGAAATGTAAATGAACCACTCTTTCATTTTCAGACATGACAGTAAGTGCTGTTAATGTGAAAACAGAAATCAATTAATACTGAATAATACATTTTTTTGATTTAAGACATTTTTAGAAACTCTTTTATTATCACTAACTAAAATAAATATCTTTTTAAGTGGTTTAATTCTTGGATGCCTGTTGTTGTTAGTGCTGATGACTTGCCGCTCCAGCTATTCATCTGTGTGGAGGTAGAACATTTTCACATCTTTGAGAATTTTCTCTTCAGTCTTCTCTTTCTTCCTACCTTCCCAATAGACATGCAATTTCTAAGATAATTGGAATTTTCTGTTATGACTATGTGTAAGATTTACACATAATATAGAATGCTGTTACCTGGTGAGGTTCCTGCACTAGAGAAAGAACAAAACAGATGAAGCATTCACATTTCATTTGACTGAATTTTTGACAGCAATAGAGTTCCTTGTTCCAAAGAGCTGAAAAATGATCATCTAGTTTACTTTATTCATTGTTTTGTTAGATACAGCTTTTAAGAGCTATTTTAGTGATTTTAGTGTTTGATATATATTTAGATTTAAGCAAGTTAGATTTCAAGGTGACCAATAAAACAAGTCTTTCAAATCATATCATTGAGCAGAGAAAAAAAAAATATTTAAAACACTGTGACCATTAGGGGGCATTGCAGCACTCCAGACACAACCACCACCCAACAAGTCCCAGGTTTAAATAAATAACTTTGTATAAATAAAAGGTGTATTTGTACAAATACGTTACAAAAGTCTTCTTGTAGGTATAAACTCAGGCAAATTATTGTCTCTTTTTTCCTTCCACTCTTCCAGGCAAGCTTTGCACTTTAACTCCCTGACTGAGGTCAAGCGGCTTCCTTTATCTTAGACAAAGTAGTACTTCTGGCTTTGAGGCATAGTCTACTAGAAGTACTTTTGGTTCCAGTAGAATTCCCTAAAAGCAGGGATCACAAATCACCACAGCAAATTCAGGCAGCAACCCTGTAATCCAGCAAAGCTGCCCCATGGGGCTACAGTTCCCAGCATGTTTTGTGGGTGTCCAAACTGGTAGTGCTGCCCAGGAATGCTGTCACCTAACATGTCAGAGGAGCATTTAGCCATGTGAGGTTGTCTCAATCTGGCCTTCTGACCTGGTATTGTTCCTTACTCAGACCCTGCTGGGATGCCAGTGTGCCCACTTCTGCACTTGTATTTTCTGCCCTGGACCACCATGCAACCCTTTCTGTCCATTTGCCACCTGGGCTTCTATCCTGGGAGGGACACTATCCCCTGCATGACATCCATTACAACATGTATTTTCATAGTATAAAACTTTAATAAAATAAATACTTTACATGTTTCTAAAAGATCAATTCAGGTATATTTACATTTAAGCAGTGTTTTAGCACTCGATATCAATTATTTTTTTTTGTTGACAAAAATATTGAGTGGTTCATTGTTTTATTGCCATAGACATATAATGACACTTCATTAAAACACTGAATGTCTGCAAAAACATTTTAAGAAAGTATTTTATTATCTACATTCTATCTAAAAATTTTCCATCCATGCATCCATCATCCAACCCGCTATATCCTAACTACAGGGTAATATGGGTCTGCTGGTGCCAGTCCAAGCCAACACAGGGTGCAAGGCAGGAAACGAACCCTGGGCAGGGTGCCAGCCCACCACAGATATAAAATTTTTGATCCAGTATATTTAGTTTTTTGATCACACTTTCTCAAATGATAAAACATACTATTACTGAAAATTTAGCTATGTTTAAGTGAATGGGTTTATGAATAAAAGAACAAGGAATTGTTCATTGCTGCTTTATTTTAAACAGTGAAATGGTCTATACTTCTGCCAGTTTTTTAAGGTTAACTGATTGGCAGCTCAGCAAGGTGCAAGTGTTTTCAGTTAAACAAATAAATAAGGGAGACCTGTGGCTTTGATTTCAGAAACACATTATTGATTCATATACACAATACAATACAGTTTATTTTTGTATAGCCCAAAATCACACAGGAAGTGCCACAATGGGCTTTAACAGGCCCTGCCTCTTGACAGCCCCCCAGCCTTGACTCTCTAAGAAGACAAGGAAAAACTCCCAAAAAAACTTTGTAGGGAAAAATGGAAGAAACCTCGGGAAAGGCAGTTCAAAGAGAGACCCCTTTCCAGGTAGGTTGGGCGTGCAGTGGGTGTCAAAAGAAGGGGTTCAATACAATACAATACACAGAACAGAACAAATCCTTAATACAGCATAATAATAAAAATTTTAGAAGTACAGAGCAGAATTTAACAGTAGATGATATCACATAATAAGATTTTGATATTTTTAGAGTGCTGGAGACCTCATCCGTCAAGCTGCCTCCCCATTTGGCCATTCCACGGCTGAAACGTTGCTCGGCCAGCCAATCCGATGAAAGGGCCCCTCTTTCCCATGATTCCTGTGATCCTCCACCAGGGATGACTTTACCATAGGCAGGCAAACAACTTGGCAGGTGGGCCGTGGCACCAATTGCCACATTTGAGTACCGAGAACAGAAACAGAATAGGTGAGGGTTAGTATTCAATTATAATTATCATGTTACTTATGTTTTAGTGCTAATGACTAACAACAGAGATGCAGTATGTACAGTTAATCAGCAGCTCTAGTCAGGATATGCTAAACAGAAGTAGTGAGTCTTCAGCCGGGATTTAAAGGCTGGGACCGAAGGGGCTTCTCTTATAGAAGCAGGAAGACCATTCCATAGTTTAGGGGCTCTGTAACTAAAATCTCGACCTCCCACTGTTATTTTATTAATCCTTGGAATCATAAGCAGACCGGCATCTTGAGATCTTAATGTGCGCTCAGGTTTGTAAGTCATGATAAGTTCAGACAAGTAAGACGGACCTTGGCCATTTAATGCTTTATATGTTAAAAGGAGGATTTTGAAATCTGCCCTAAACTTAACCGGGAGCCAGTGTAAGGATTTAAGAACTGGAGTTATGTGTTCATATTTTCTTGTTCTTGTAATAATTCTTGCAGCCGCATTTTGGATTAACTGGAGGCTGTATAAAGAACAGTTTGAACAGCCAGTGAACACCGCATTACAGTAGTCAATCCTACTAGAGATAAATGCATGAATTAATTTCTCACAATCCTATTTATTTAGAAAGCGCCTTAATTTCCTAACATTTTTAAGATGGAAGAAACATGTTTTGGACAACTTTGTAATATGTGCTTTAAATGACATGCTAGAATCAAAGATAACTCCTAGATTGCGGGCTGATTCAGTAAAATTAATTGGGATTCCAACTGAGTTAAATGTCGACAAAATATTGCTGTGATCAGCGTCATTCCCTCCAACAATTAACATCTCTGTTTTATCTGTATTTAAAGACAAGTAGTTCTCATTCATCCACTCCTTTAATTCACTAACACAACTAATTAAAGACAACATCGGAGAAACTTCATTTGATTTAAATGAAAGGTATAACTGGGTGTCATCTGCATACGAGTGAAAATTAACATTATGTTTCCTAATGAGAGATCCCAGTGGAAGCATGTAAAGTGAAACAGTAAAGGTCCCAGTACTGAGCCCTGTGGGACACCATATTGAACTTCTGTGTATAATGATGGAGTACTGTCAGCACATTTCTGTACATATTGGAATCGATTTGATAAATAAGAACTGAACCAAGCGAGCACATGGCCTGTAAGACCAACATAATTTTCTAGCCTGTGCAGTAAAATAGAATGGTCAATGGTGTCAAATGCTGCACTTAAGTCTAATAACATAATTACAGTGGAGTTTCCTTCATCAGAGAATATCAGAATGTCATTTACAACCCGTGTTAGTGCAGTTTCTGTACTATGACCAGTGCGAAAACCAGACTGGAATTTCTCAAATAAATTGTAATGCGTAAGGTGTGACTGAAGCTGACTGGCGACTACTTTTTCTAGTATTTTAGAGAGAAATGGTAAATTTGAAATAAGCCTATAATTATTTAGTATGTGTGGATCTAGGTCTGACTTTTTAAGTAAAGGTTTAATGACTGACACTTTTAGTGCATCAGGTACTGTGCCATGCAGTAATGAACTATTGATAACGGTTAGAATAGGTGCTGCAAGAACATCCATTGCACTTTTTACTAGTTTTGTTGGCACTGGATCTAGGGAACAAGTAGAGGGCTTAATTTTAGTAATTAAAGTTAAGACTTCCTGCTCAGTTACAGGATTAAAATTACTAAAGTGCTGAATGCAATGTGCAGCAGGGTCTGCTAAGCTAGTATTTGGTTTGTACTGTGATGCTGAGATCTGGGATCTTATATTTTTAATTTTCTCATTGAAGAAGTTCATAAAGTCTGTACTGCTAATATCTGTTGGTATTTTGCACTGTTGATCTGAATTGCCATTTGTTAATTTAGCCACTGTTCTAAACAGTACCCGAGGATTTTTATTATTGCTATCTATTAATGTAGAATAGTATTCTGAGCGAGCTTTAAAGAGGGCTTTTTTATATTTATTAACACTCTCTGTCCATGCTATTTGAAAGACATGTAGCTTTGTTGTTCTCCATCTACGCTCCAGTTTTCGACACTCTAATTTAAGAGCTCGAGTATTTTCATTAAACCAGGGAGAGTTTCTATGCGCTTTGATCACTTTTGTTTTAAGGGGAGCCACTGTGTCCAGAGCATCTCTCAAGGTCACATTATAATGTGATATTAGCTGATCTAAATTGTTTTCCATGTTTACATTTGATGTTAACTGATCTAATTGGTTTTCCACAATTACACTCGACTTACTCAAGGTGTCTATAAATTTTGAAGCAGAATTACAATCTAGATGTCGCACTGTCTTTGTTTTAATCTGTGAGTGCGTTGGCATGGGCAGAACTAAATCAAATGTAATTAAGAAGTGATCTGAAATAACTATATTTAATGGAGTAATATTTAAATTTTGAATTTCAACTTTGTAAGTTATAATTAAATCTAATATGTGGTTATGATTATGAGTTGGACCTTTGACAATCTGACAAAATCCTACTGAATTTAACAAATAAGTAAAACATTTGCTAAAAGTGTCAGTTTCCACATCAATGTGTACATTAAAATCCCCCATCAGAAATACGTGATCATAATTTATAGCCAAATTCAAATTCATATGAAAGGGATGTTCGTTATAATAAGCAACTACTTCATTAAAAATCCTTCATGAGAGATCATAAAAACATTAACATTAGAACACAGGTGCTGCATTGTAGCCAGAGGTAGATAGCCACTGAGGTCCGTCAGCTGCTTTTTCAATAGGTAGGTTAACAAACAGATTAAACCATTGAGCAGAGGTGTTGCAAAATGCAGAAGTTCAGATCTCCACCAGCATGTTCTGTCTGTTTGCTGCTTTCATGGACATTTGATTATTTCTGACACACAAACAGTTTATCAAGGGTAAGTTTTCTGAAAGCGTTACAATACTAAGTACTTTGTTGAATTTATCTTAACCCAGTTATTATTCACAAACTTAACCCAGCTATTATTCACATTTTTTTTTTTTAATTTGGAACTTATCTACATTTCTGTTCACAAAATCCAGAGGCTACTCATTATGGTAAAAGAAAATTTACTGATGCCCAGTCAGGACAGTGTTATTTTAAAACTCACCTTATAAGCTTTCAAACGGAAAATTAGGCACAAAGTCTGCAGTCTGTTCCATTTGTCCTCTCAGTTAGAGCACTTACCTCCCTACTCCATGACTGACAGTAGGCAAGTCACGTTATATAAGCATGAAAACTAAGTCAAGATTACATATACTTTTTATAAATGATGACATATATTTCAGATAGAATAATTTGTTACATTTTGCTTGTTCTTCTGGTGGGTGGATATTGATTGCTTAAGGTGTCCTCTTATTGCCTATCTGGTAACACCAATGTTGAACACCCAAACCATTGGTGAAGGGATAAATAATTAAGCACTCTGGGGCTCATACTCTAGGAATTTGGAAGATTCATTTTCAATGCATACAGAAACAATCAGGTGTGATTAGATGTCTTCCTGAATGTTGCTGTGCTGTTATTGTTGGGTGCACTATGATGCACAATAGTGCAGTGCAAACTAGTACATACCTTTCCCATGATGAAGTGGAAGATAGTAATCAAGAGACAGAAAGATGACCTTTCAGCTTAGTTACTAGGGGGGAGGAGAGAAGGACTTCATCAGGTGGGTTTGCATGCACAATATTATTATAATAATTAATATAGTATAAAAATAAGATAAAAAATGTTTTCTCTTCATCAGTGTACACATTATGTTTGTAATACTTACATTGTGTTTGTTTGTTACTTGAAGTGTTATTAATGTGACAATTAGCACAACTAAATATGCTACACACTCTTATTTAAGTCATCAAGATTGAAAATGCTTTGAAATGATTGCAGTGAATTTTTTTTGTTCAGCACCTCATGCATCACCAATATGAGAAATCCTCATATAGCATATGCTGTTTGACTCATCTTGTTGTGTATGGAATGAAAGACATTCAGCTTTTTGGGGATCTCCCCTATTTTTGGCTCTCTAGACCTAAAAACCTATCATTTCTAGGCCGTTCTTGGAACATAATTTGTTCAGAAAATTACAACCTTATGATAAAGAGTAAACCCATAGGTTTCTTCAACAAAAAGTGATCAGAAGGAGTTGAAGTTCTGAAAGTCACACCAACCAGCCCCAGGGATTCACCCCATAATGGGATATGTGAGAGAAAAGTTATTCCTTTATACATAAAACACAAAAGAGTTGTAGTTAGGCAGCACAATGCTACTGTGGTCCGTGGGTGCCACAAGAGGGTGCTGCAGGGAGACGTACTCCCTATTATGTGGGACTTCCATGTGACCCGGAAGTGCTTCCATTGGGCAACAGCCCTGGCACTGAAAGTACTCCCGGGTCTTCAATAAAAGGGACCGCACTCCCTTGTCCAGGCAAGTCGGAGCTGAGAGGAGGAAAGACTGGAGAAGAGCAGTGAAGTGGGGAGAGGAAGAGAATGAAGAAATTACTAGTCTCAACATCTACCTCATGAAGTTAATCATTACATTTCTTACGAACACCAAACATTAGAATTATGATAATTCAGAATTTTCAGACTATTGGTTTAGCAAAATAACCAGTTAGAGTGTGGAACTGTAAGTGTGATGCTGGCTCCTTTGCCCTTCTGTTTATAAATGTCTGATTCAGTTACTTATGTCATGATTTTGTTTTCTATATGTGTCATAAAGAAGTCAATGTAAAGTATGCAAATTTCTTTTAAAAGAAAATAAGATACATTGCACCTTTGGCAGTGTGAACTGTTTTCTTAAGATGCCAAGTTTTGCTGCCTTTAATAAAACAATCTCCTGATCTGTGCCTTTTCTGCTACCTCAGTTGCTCTTGTTTGAGCTGAAGCTCTGCCTCTGTCACTGAAACCTTCTTTAATCATCTCTCTTCTCACTCGATGGCACCTACAAGCATTTAATGCTGAGTCCTGTTCACATGGAGCCCTTGGGCTGGGGCTACATACTAGATAGATAGATAGATAGATAGATAGATAGATAGATAGATAGATAGATA
>JANRMT010062852.1:1934170-1948828 GCA_026402145.1 Polypterus bichir lapradei | reverse complement strand
CTATCTATCTATCTATCTATCTATCTATCTATCTATCTATCTATCTAATTTAAACGTTTGTTTTTCAGATACCTCGGCGGAGATCGTTTTAAAACAGTCTGATGCGCTGCAAGCGAAACCCGGTGAAAGTGTTCAGCTGAAATGTGCAGTTGAAGGATTTACCCTGAGTAGCACCTGGATGGTTTGGATACGACTGGCACCCGGAAAATCTCTAGAATGGCTAATTTACTATCACAGCTCAGGGAGCGAGTACTATAACAGTGCAATAAAAGGAAGATTTATTCCCTCTAAAGACAGCACTAATTTTTACATGCAAATGAACGATCTGAGAGCTGATGATACTGCAGTCTATTACTGTGCTAGAGGCACAGCGAGCGAGACGAATTACAAAGCCGCACAAAAACACAGCGAGATGTACAACTCCGTAACCACTAATGCTTAATTAACCATAAACCAATATTCAAAACATGGATTCTTTCTTTCTTTCTTTCTTTCTTTCTTTCTTTCTTTCTTTCTTTCCGCAATCGCCAACTTATAACTTCACTCACTAATTATACGTCCAGTACTTAAAGAATGTTAGGATATGATTTATTTGTTTGCAGTTTTATTGCTATGGTATTTTACTTTTTAATTAATTAATCAATTATTATAAATATTGTCATCATCATCATCATCAACAACAACAACAACAACAACAACAACAACAATAATAATAATAATAATAATAATAATAATAATAATAATAATAATAATAATAATAATAAACATTTTTAAGGCAGCACGGCCGTGAATCGCATCACTTGGAGAATATGGAATATTGGTGTAGTTCCTGTTTGTGTGATGGACAACATTATTGAATCAACCGGTTCAAAGATCATATGCACGACTTTTTAAACATAAAAATATTTTGCCCTTTGCTTATAAAGTAAAAGCTATAATTGTATTTTTTTGTATTTTTTTTTTTTCATTTAGAAACCTAACAGAGTGATTCTCCAACAAACCAGATTTTAAAATTACACAAACATCTAAAGGCTTTGTTTAAAGTATTTGTTTGAGTATACTAAATTATTTTGGAATTCACTAATTCAACAGTATAAATATAATAATATTTGAAATTTTAATTATTGTTTTATTTTAAGCAGTATTTGTCAGTTACTGGAGAAAAAATATCAGAGAATAAATTTAAAATGTTCACATAGTCAGATTAATCCAATAGTCCAGGGATTCCCAAACTTAGCCCTGGGGACCCGCTGTGGCTGCAGGTTTTTTCTTAGATAAGCTGACTAATACCATAAAATGCATTTATACAGAAAATAAAACAAAACAAAGCAAAACTTTTTTTTCACTGACACACCTTTCTCTTCTAGCAAAACCCAATGCAAGTAATAGTGAAAATTCAGCTATTGCTGAGTATTTCTCAAAAGAAAAGCAAATATTAGAGAGACAGAATAAAAAAGTTGAAAGGTAGGCTATCAATTACTTCTTCCAGAACTTTCTGATTGTGTCTTTCATAAAGCCTCGTTAAAACTATCTAGCTTTCTGATTCAAATGTGTGTTAATAATGATTCTTTATACTGGATTCATTCTTTTTTTATTTACACTACTCCATATTCACCAATTTACAATGCCTTTTCATTATACATATAGTAATAGATTTAAATGCCATATTTTGATATATTATGAAGTACCAAGGAAGATTAAAAAATACTGAAGTGGAAGACAATACAGTTTCCAACATAAATTCTTCAAACATCAGTGATATATTCTTTCATTTAATATATAAACAACCGAAGGACAGATAATCAAATCATATTATGTGATATCATCTACTGTTAAATTCTGCTTCGTACTTCTAATATTTTTATTTTTATACTGTATTGAGGATTTGTTCTGTTCTGTGTATTGTATTGTATTGACCCCCTTCCTTTTGACACCCACTGCACACCCAATCTACCTGGAAAGGGGTCTCTCTTTGAACTGCCTTTCCCGAGGTTTCTTCCATTTTTTTTCCCTACTGGGGTTTTTTTTGGGAGTTTTTTCTTGTCTTCTTAGAGAGTCAAGGATGGGGGGCTGTCAAAAGGCAGGGCCTGTTAAAGCCTATTGCGGCACTTCTTGTGTGATTTTGGGCTATACAAAAATAAATTGTATTGTATTGTATTGTATGATGATTTTTTTACAAAATGGAAGATCAGTGAACAGAATACCTACAGTGACCGAGCTCCTCAATCTGTATTTTGTATACATCATTAAAAAAGATTTTTGCTCACAAGCTGTCACAGAACTTTATATGTCATTAGGCCACAAATCTTCTTTGTGGGGAAGGGTCTGTCTGATACAGAATCATTAAATAGTTACAATTTTGAGAATTATTGAATATTGATATGACATTTTGAATTCATTAGAGGTTTCATCTTCAGAACAACTATATAATATGTTTAAGCAAATTTTAACTCTGTCTCTGCTAATTTGCATGTTCGTTTCAAGTATTTTCACATCTTTGTTCATTAAACACAGATCTCAAAGATTTGCAAGGTAGATTAATGAAAAGTTGTAAAGATGCACCATATGAGAGATTGAATCTATGCATGAGTGTACCCATGACAGACAATCACCATATCCAGACTAATCATCTGCTTTGTGTCCAGTGCTGTATTTTCTTTTCTCTCTGATGCTGTAATGGATAAAGTGAAAAATTAATAAAAAAAATGTGAAAGTAGTAGAAAAGAAATCTTGTTTATTTAAACATGTTCTAAATTTGATGATTATAGCCCAATAATATTTGAAAGAATATAAGACAGTATTTAAAATACGAAGTATTTGAAAATATCTGAAGTGTCAATTTCATATTTAGTACTGAGATAACAGTCATCTGAAATGGAAATAATATTCACAGTCATTGAAAAGATATAGTACTTTAGATGATTTGCATTGAAACATACCTAGAGTAAAGCTAAAGGGATCATTTTTAAAATAAAAACAGCAACAGAAGGCAGGAGAAAAATGAAAAGTATGGCTAATACTTCTCCTCTCCTAATGAAACAAAATGAGCACCCACAGCACATCTTCAAAGAAATGAACTCTCTTTACAAAAATTATGCTATACTGCAACACCTATTGATTTTTAAAGTTGAAACTGGGATACTGAGGTCAATGATCACCTTCTGAATTTCTCTTCTATGACACTGCAGCTGTACTCAGATCAGGTTTTTAAAGTCATTTAAGTATTTAATCACCTTCTTTGGTTGGGCTTTTCATTGACCTGAACAGAGCTGGCTGTTTATAAGGTCATTATTGTCAAGTGTGCTGAGTACACTGAAATTCTTACTTCCCTCTGCTAATCTACAGATATCATAAAATGTGTTAATTAACATGCAGCATTTCATCACTGCCTTCTGTCACTATTGCAAGAGTCAAGTCCTCTGTGCAAAAGTGTGACGTGCTACTTTCTCTGTCTCTTGCCACACAATAATTTGATACAAGATGTTTCAACACAAGAAAAAATTTGCATGAGTACCTTCTGTAAATTAGAGTTTTTAATTTTTGCACATGTTTTGTGAGTAGGATTAGTGACTGCAGGACAGGGGAATCATGAGGAGAGCAAGAGAAAAAAAGAACAAGACTTGAAAATAAGACAAAAAGTAACTGTCACTAGAATATAGATGGATAAAACTGACAAAGAAGGAGGAAGTGAGCAGGAGATATATTGGATAAAATGAATTGCATGGAGGAAGGAGGATGGTAGGTTTCTGAAAAAATATAATACAAATGGGAAATAGAAGAGTGTAGTAGTTCATGACCTATTTAGAAAGAATAAAATAAAAGACAACAATAAGCACTTTATATAAGTACTGAAATTGATGTATGTTTACTGAACAAAAAGTAAAATTTATTGGTAGTTTGGCAAAATTGCCAAGAGACTGAAAACCGATTAAAAACTAAATATGCTTGTGTGTTTTTCTTTTTCTTTTTTGATTAATATTTGTGTACATTTAATTTTTTTTTCTTAGCTTACCTTCAGCTGAAAATGCCTGATACTATGAAAATAATTTGTTACCAAAATAATGTTTTTAAATATTCCTCTCTCTCTCTCCTTCTCTTTCACTTTCTCTCAAAATAGATAGCTCAAAGGTCATAGTCTCTTTGTTTTTAAAATTTGACATTGCATGCTGTCACAGCTTATGGATTGGTTACCTTTCCTTTGTTGTGCTTTGTAGGCTATGAAATGTAATTTTAAGCTTTGACATTGCACACCCTGTCACACTCTATGCACATATTTTTGAATAACTCATAATGTCCAATATTGTTTCTATGTTGTTTTTTGTGATTATTAATCACTTACTTACTTACTCTCAGGCTATGTAGTGCTCTCGAATAGTGGATGTATAAATCTCAGCACTTCTAATCTTTAATGTTACATGCTAGTGCTTTCTGTGGGTATCTCATATAATCTAAGTGGAGTTGTGAACAATAATTCAATCCCATTGGCCATCTCCCCAATTTATCTGATTCTGATCACATTGCTGAATCCTGAAAGTATTTTTTAAATAATAAGAATAAGTTAGGATGTGCATCTAAAAGTGTAGAACATTGTTATGGACGCTAAAATCAGTTCACAAGTAAATATCCAGACTTTATATATGCAAAAATGAAAATCTTTACAATTTCTACTTCTTTATAACATTTAATGTGCTTCCACCTCAAATTAAAAACAAAATGATTGGTCATGGAGTAGCCTTTGTGTTCATTTGGGCAGGGTTGTACCCTTTTATGATGAGATATACAGGCTTTTAGACAGATGATAGATAGTGTTAACCAAAGCACAAACAATGAAAAAGAGTTTGGGACACCACCCAGTGACCCCATATAAGGGACGTCTTTTCATGAACACAAGTCCAGAACAGAACCGATTCAAAATGATGGTGTCTACTGTTTTAAAGGATCCCGAAATGAATGGGTAGGCCCAGGAGGTTGGACAACAGAAGTGACATCAGTGGTAGAATGGCTGTCAGTCTTCTGTTCTGTGGAAGAAGAAGGAAAGAAGGCATTAGGCAACAGGACCACCCCCTGGTGTGGCAGGTTATTATCCTTTAGGCAAAGTGGGGATTGCCTATACTGTTAGGCCTTTGTGGCACACCAGGCCTGTTAAGAATGCAAATTTAAAGGGATGCAGCCATCCAACTGCACCTTCCTCTGATTGCATTCAAATCTAAGTGACTGAACTCAAGCTTGTACCAGTATCTGCATGGACATCATCTGATAACAAAGGTATAAAACAAAGTTTTACTGACATCTCTCCAGAGGTTCTTCTTGGGCCAGAAAGTCTTAAATGGACTCAAACAAGGACAAAGATCAATAATTCAAGAGATGACAAGCAAGTTGGAAAGAAGAAATTGCCTATTACAAGACACTGATTTAGTACCTGGAAGTGATTTTAATCAAGAGAAAGTTCAGCCTTTCTTTAAAACAACATGCTCCCCATCATTCAAAGTAGAAGAAAAAGCTCTGGATATTCGGTAAAGACTCGAAGAAATCCCTGAGGATTCTCTCAGGGAGGGGGAAATATGCCAAATGACCTTCTAAAACTAGTCTCTGAAACCTAAAATGTTATGAGCCTTAGAGAGCTGAATCCAACAAATTCATCTCTTTGTGCACCTGAGAGCTGAGATCCAGTTTGCCAAGCTAAGTTTTGAGCTCTGTCTGCTTAGGAGCAGCCATTCATTTAAGAAGGGAACTTCAGTATTTAAGGTCTTGTTCCAGAAAGGCTAATGTTTTTTTTTTCCTGTGATGTGACAAAAGACAGCGGAAGGCAGCTGAGGAAGCAGTAGCAGGACACTGACAAGGATCAAGCAGCAAATAGAAAGAGTGCACTCCAACAAAAGAAGAATCTTCCACTTGAACCCCGTGCAACAACAAAACAACAACTCCACATCACATTGGACATCATCCATAAAGAATTTGTATCATAAAACTATTTATCTGTGTCAAGATTAAATAGAAATCTAAATACCAGTAAACAGCCAGTATGCACGTATATTATATGTTTGCCTGTATAGTCTGTCTGCATCCAGTCTTGTATGTCAGTGTATATACAGTATGTGTTTATCATACTTCTATAATCCTTGCATTTATATAGTACTATTCTGTTTCTTAAAACAAGTGTGCTTCAGTTACCTTAATATAAGCCTAAAGGCTGGAGACCCGTCTCCTACAAATCCCACGTTATTATGGGTTCCCACTGGATGGCCCTTTTATTGATTGTTAATCATCAAAATCTCTACAACCATCACTAGAGTCCTTAAATTGCCTTCAACGAGCAAGCACATGATAACAGATAATAGTTTATTCGTCCCCAAGAGACTTCACATGGTTCTGCTTTAATCATCCCAGAAAAATAATCCGAAAAGATAAAATCATACCTTTTTTTTTTTTCATTTTATTTTCGAAAAGCAGAACATCACAACGGTTACTAACTCAAATATAGAGTAGTAACATAATGGATATACAATTTTTTTTTCAAAATGAATGCAAAGAAACACATGAAAAATAAAAATACCATGGAAAAAAAACAAGTCAAAAGAAG
The DNA here is from genome assembly GCA_026402145.1 of Polypterus bichir lapradei. NCBI lineage: Eukaryota > Metazoa > Chordata > Cladistia > Polypteriformes > Polypteridae > Polypterus > Polypterus bichir. The sequence continues at coordinate 1,942,248 of JANRMT010062852.1, read as the reverse complement.
ATTCAACTCAAACCCAAGATAAAGAGAAGTGAGACAAAAGCAAAACAAAACAAAAAATCTTAATGTTTTAAACTTTGATAAAACAATTAATAATGTAAGACAGTCAGTCACAGACCCAGTTTATTTTAAAATAACATTAATGACTTCTTGCCATGTTTTAAAAAAAAAACTTTCCCATTTCTTTGGTACAGGCTGTTATAATGGACTTATCCCAATGCACTTTAATGTCATCCAGGCATACACATTACCATTAATTGATAAAGAGTGATTGTAGCACCAAGGCTGTTTGAGAAATACATAAAGATATTTGCCCAAGATAATGTGAATTTAGTGCATTCTCAAAACTCTAGCCTAGTGATGCTGGAGCTAGATGGCAACACTCCGAGATTTGTCTTGCCCTGAGCAAATTTTGGACAATTTTAAACAAAATGAACGTGATTAATGAAAAACCTATAGTTAAATTATGGGATTCTTGTCGCATAGAGAACCAAAGTGTATTCTATATATGGCTAGGTTCCACTCCTTTTCTGACATGCCAATTGAAAGCTCCCTTTCTCCATCTTCACTAGGATATTTGAGAGGCTTCATTAACAGTACAAGTATGTCATAGGTGGAGGCACATTTGAAGTTTGTCTATGTGGAGTCTTCATGTGTTTCCCACATTTGTGTATTTTTTTTTCTAGGACAATGTTCATTGAACTATGTTCTAAATGTGATGATAATAGTCCAGTAACATTTGAGAGAACACATGAACAGACTGATGATTCTTTAATAGCACTTTATTAGGTTCTGTGGTTCCTTGTAGAACCATTGCTTGACAAAGAATCATTTCATTCTAGGAAAGGTACTTTACATATAATGTGGGTTGTTTCAGCTTTGAAAAGGTTCCTAGTTGCAGTTAATACACCTATTATGATATTAAACAAACCAGCAAATAAAATCAAGGTATAAATTTGAGACCTAAATGAAAACAACTCATAGAACCACTAATGCAATTTTCAGTGCATTTGGTTGAAAGTGAAATCAGTAGTGTATAGTTTCATTGTTTGTACATGTAACCAGCTAATTTCTAAAAGTCTCTATGTTAAATATACTATAAAATTTCCAGCAGATGACAGCACATTTAATACATTTTGTAAAATATTTTTGTTACACAATACTACCATTTAAAATTTGCCTATATGCCTGATGATTTATTATTTTCTTAATATGTGTTTTAGATATGATGGGAAAAATCAAGTCTTGCTGCATACCTATATTGGCAGACCTGTCTTCTGCTCCTGCCCACTGTATCCAGCAGGGGGTGTTAGCTTCCTTGTTGGAATGAGTTCTTTTGTAATTGTGGCATGTTACATAACCGGAATCTATATATAGATATAATATAAAATGGTGATACCCCTCCCTTAGTGATATGGCAGTAAGAAATTACATAGGAGAAATAACTTAGCTTTCTTTAATGACAGCTTAGGCTGCATAACAGACAAAGAAAGCCAAAGGAAAGAACCCAGTTCGGGAGTGGGGGCTCGATGTGTAAAGTCTGTCATTTTCTCGCCATTGCAGTGGAAAGATTTTCAGGATCAGATGACGGTATCTCCCATTCATCTGTCGGCTTCAAAGGTGTGCTGGACAATTTTCCAAGGCTTTATACTCTTTCTTCATGTGCAGGCCCCCACTTAGGCGAATAATACAATTCCAAATAAGGCAAAGAGAATACAATTTCATGCTGACTCTGACAGACAAAAAATAGTATATGACTGTTATCAGTCTTATGCTTTGCCTAGCAGTTCTAAATGATGAGCCCCTGTACTAAATCTGGTTCTTTGTCAAATGTGTATGTGAGTGGAAAGAAAAGTAGATTTATAAAATATATTTGTACAGAGGACAGTGACATATTAAAACTTATGTTCTGATTACACACACAGAAACCTGCCATTATCTAAAGGAAACAATCATAGTATACATTTAAAATATGAGTATTTCTTACTATTATATTCTGACATCACTTCAAAAAAATATTACAGTATTACAGCAGCTAGCTTATTGGCTGAACATGGGTAAAACTGGATGCCTGGTCGACAGTGATCTATCACACAGGTACACAGAGTGCTGCATTCCGCAAGTGTTGGGATGTTTCAAATTACATTCTACAAGACTGGGAAGATTCAAGAATGAAGGCAGGTACATTCAGAGGAGAGAATAATTAGCATTCTTACATCAGGAAGACAGGAATGTGTGATGTTTATTTTACTTTATTTATACTTCTGATGGCAAAGCATGCATCAGAAATGCTGAAGGATGTTTTTTAAACCTCTACTGTTTCAAAGCATATTTTTTAAGATTTAAGACTTTCGTTTTCACTTTTGGACCTCTGCCCCATGACATCCACTTTAAAATGTAAGAACAGGTCACTTGTTTTTTTTAAATGTATTAAAAATCAGTTTTGTGGCAATATTATAAATACCATGACTGATAAAAATAATTTCAAATTAAAGAACACCAAACTTATACTATACAAACTTATACTTAAACTATAATCAAAAGTTTATCATGACATAACTAATTTTAAGACATTATAATTGATTTGACTGTTAATATCTTCCAGAGACACATCAGAGGAGACTGAAACATATAGCTGAGTGTCATTATCATTGTTATGAAAATGTGTACATTTTCTTCTGATTTCACCAAAAGGGACCACATGCCATTTGAACGAATTAAGAGCCAAAACTAAAGAATAAGGATACAGCAAAAACCCCAAATAAAACTAAACAGGCTCTGTGAGTGTGATAACTGAAAGTAGGATATAACAAAATCAAAAGGGCCAACCCAGCCCCATAGCCTGTTAATAATACCTGTATTATCATGGTCCACCATGTCAAACATGGAACATAAAGCACGCAAAACAATAATGGAAGGCTTCTTCAAAGCAATTTTTAGCTTCATGACGTTAACAGCCTTCACAAGTTTTAGTGTCATAGTGTGCATGAAAAACAGGCTGAAGCTTTTGAAAGATACAAGTCAAGCAATTTACTAAAAATGGGAGAATTAGAGGCCTAGAGCCTATCCCAGGAAACATAGGTAACAAAGCAGGAGCAATTCCATAAACAGGGTGGCAGTCCAGCACAATGTGACCACACTAATACACATATACTAGAGCCAGTTTAGCAATGCCAGTCCATGCAGACTGATTGTCATTGGACTGTGGGAGGAAACTGGACCACCCAAAGGAAACCAACATGTACATGAGGAGAACATGGAGGGGGGACACAGGGCATAAACCCTGGCCTTCTTACTGCAAGACAGCACCACCACTAATATACCACCCTCATTATTAACTCATTGTTTAAAGCAAAATAGATATAGGTGTTTTATTTTGTGAAAATATCAATTGATTGAAATGTCTGGTAAGTTGAGAATAATTTAAATGTTATATTAAGTGTAACCACACATGAATAGGAAGTAAATATTAAAGTTCAAGTTCAATTTTATTGGCACATGTACATATTACAATGAGATTTTTACTTCAATTTCTCCAACAGACTAATGAATGTCAACATCAAACACTGAATACAGCACCATATATTAAATACAACAGAAGATGGATTAATATAAGAAAACGCACATCAAGTGTGATCATGCATATATCAGTTTTACAGGTTTGTCATCAACTTTATGACCTGAGGATAAAATCCATTTCTCAGTTTTGTCATGAGAAAGCTAAGGCTCCTGTATTAACTGCCCAGAATGATGGAGGGAGATAAATGCCTCTTCAAAGTAGCTGAGGCCTTCAAACACTGTTTGTTCAGATATTTCTTTGAAGATACAGTAGCATGTATTACATGTTGTGAACAAAAAGCAGCTGTGTGCCACTGATATTCTGAATTGACTTCATCATGTTTTTATTCATTTCGGTTTAGTCCTGAGATGAACAGACACCAAGTTATTTGGCCATTGAGGGCAGACTGCATTGTGTGGGCTTTCTTCAGATGTCAGAGTAAATACAGTGAAAGCATTGGTGCATCATGCAATTTGACTCATTAAAATATTGCTAAGTATAAAGCGAAAAATTCAAGTTAAAGCCATCTTATTTTTCCATGATTGTGGTTTAAGGTACATTAATTTATTGCTTTAGATTTAATTTCCATGGAAATACATGAGCTCTCTATTACATGCAATATGAAATTTGATATGTTAACATTCACTTAAAGTGTTAACTTATAAGAATTTTTCTTTTTTTAATTTTACAGAAATATTACCAGTTGTACTTTCAAGAATTCTGCAGGAATAAAATTATCACAAAGTAGATAGTTCAGCTCCCTTATAAATCTAGAAGTTAAAAGAACAGCTAGAGAAATCCAAGAAGCTTTTTTTGGTGTCGTGAGGCCCTTATACTGAGAGAATGCGATCACTTCCATAATGGGAATATTTTCTGCCTTAGACATCTGGCCTATCAATTTTTATACCCATTAACGTTGTTCTATGACCGAATGTCCCTGGCTTATTTTAAAATGTAATGTTACAGTCTGCCAAATATTCTTTAAAAAATGAAAAAGAATATGTCCGTTCTTTTTGTTGCTTTAATTAATATCTATTAAATTAACTTAATGTTTTTTTTTTTAATTCAATTGCTATCTTCTTTGCAGTTTTGTATTGAAAATGCTGTTGTAAAATATGTTTTACTGCTGAGTCTTATGAAGGTACATATTGTAAAAATTAAGTTGCAAATATTTCATACATTCTTAATTATCAACTGTTGAAGGTTACTTGAGATGTCATTGGGCACATAATTATGCAAGCAATATAATACTGAAATTAATAAAATTACAAATGGACAGCGAATATTATTTAACTGACTCAAATCACATAAACTGTAAATGAGCAAAATGTATTTTACTCAAATATTAATCAAATTAAGCAAATTTAATAAATGATATTTGCAGAAATCCATACTTTAACACACCTTTCTTAGAGAAAGTCCCATCTATGCAAATATGCACAACGACACCCTACTTAAACTCCCGCCGACCTTTTATGTGTACAGCATCAGCTAAAGGGACATCGTCTGAAATGATGTGCAGAAAATACATCTGCCTTCACCTCCTTACGGCATGTTTTATATGTAGGTCTATCTATCTATCTATCTATCTATCTATCTATCTATCTATCTATCTATCTATCTTAAAATGTTTTAATATTCTTTGTTTTTCAGATACCTCGGCGGAGATCGTTTTAAAACAGTCTGATGCACAGCAAGCGAAACCCGGTGAAAGTGTTCAGCTGAAATGTGCAGTCGAAGGATTCACCCTGAGTAGCACCTGGATGGGTTGGATACGACAAGCACCCGGAAAATCACTAGAATGGCTGCTTAGCTATCACAGCTCAGGGAACGAGTACTATAACAGTGCAATAAAAGGAAGATTTATTCCCTCTAAAGACAGCACTAATTTTTACATGCAAATGAAAGATCTGAGAGCGGACGACACTGCAGTCTATTACTGTGCGAGAGACACAGCGAGCGAGACGAATTACAAAGCCGCACAGGAACACAGCGGGCTGTAAACCACTACTGACGATTGTATTTGTTACACCTGAAATGTTTCGTTAATGTTGAGGTTAACTCTGTTGTGTTCACCGATTTTTCAGCGTCTTCTCCACTACAATTTCCCAATTGAATTTATTTCATTTTCTTTTCCTGCTTATATGTGCACAGTTTAAAGTCTTAGAAAACCTGAAAGTACAAATCATACTGTAAAATATATTTTTATATAGAACAATTTTTTTTTTCACTGGTAGATTTTTCTCTTCTATCAAAAACCAGTGCAAGTATTAATTGACTTACCAAACGGCATTGATCATTTTTTTAACATGTTGTAAAGACAAGTAGAGAAATAGTGAAAAAAAATCGGTTGCAAAGGTAGTTTTGCAATAAAGGTGCTAGAGTGGTTCTTCAGAGCAATGTCATAGGGGAACCAGTATTGGTTCCCAAAAGTCCCATCCACAAGGTTTCGGAAAGAACCTTTATTTACATCTGTGTCAGGCTCCAAGCAGTAGATAATCATGAATAGATGGTACGAGATTTGTGAAATACCAATGGATCGTGATTTTTATAAGGATTCCTGTTGCAAGCATTAAAGATTTTTTTCTGCATATTAAGAAGTTATTCAATACATAAAGAACCAATTTCATACACAAGGAACACGATCCAGACTGAAGTGGTGCTTGGTTAATCAATAAAGCTACAATGAGGCACACAATCCAGTAAAGAACCACCTAGTACCATTACAGAACCAGTATTGTTAAGAGTGAACATGAGAAAAGTGTTATTCCGCTAAACGCGTGGGAGTTCCTACACGAACTTGTGCTAAAATAAAGAGTCGATGCCAAGGTGAATATCAGCTATTTCCAACGTAACTGATTTAGTTGACAAAAAGGCCGAGTTTGGCTCCATGTAAAATTAATTTACCTCAGGATTTTCTTGAAGGTTAATTTCCCTTTTGCTCAAAATGGCGTTTTTTTCCTCCATAAGATGTCTAAAAAGGGATTTTTTTTTTTCTGGTACGCATATACAGTGCATCCAGAAAGTATTCACAGCGCATCACTTTTTCCACATTTTGTAATGTTACAGCCTTATTCCAAAATGGCTTAAATTCATTTTTTTCCTCAAAATTCTACACACAACACCCCATAATGACAACGTGAAAAAAGTTTACTTGAGATTTTTGCAAATTTATTAAAAACAAAAAAAAATTGAGAAAGCACATGTACATAAGTATTCACAGCCTTTGCCATGAAGCTCAAACTTGAGCTCAGGAGCATCCTGTTTCCCCTGATCATCCTTGAGATGTTTCTGCAGCTTAATTGGAGTCCACCTGTGGTAAATTCAGTTGATTGGACATGATTTGGAAAGGCACACACCTGTCTATATTAGGTCTCACAGTTGACAGTTCATGTCAGAGCCAAACCAAGCATGAAGTCAAAGGAATTGTCTGTAGTCCTCCAAGACAGGATTGTCTCGAGACACAAATCTGGGGAAGGTTACAGAAAAATTTCTGCTGCTTTAAAGGTCCCAATGAGCACAGTGGCCTCCATCATCTGTAAGTGGAAGAAGTTCGAAACCACCAGGACTCTTCCTAGAGCTGGCCGGCCATCTAAACTGAGTGATCGGGGGAGAAGGGCCTTAGTCAGGGAGGTGACCAAGAACCTGATGGTCACTCTGTCAGAGTTCCAGAGGTCCTCTGTGGAGAGAGGAGAACCTTCCAGAAGGACAACCATCTCTGCAGCAATCCACCAATCAGGCCTGTATGGTAGAGTGGCTAGATGGAAGCCACTCCTTAGTAAAAGGCACATGGCAGCCCGCCTGGAGTTTGCCAAAAAGCACCTGAAGGACTCTCAGATAATGAGAAACAAAATTCTCTGGTCTGATGAGACAAAGATTGAACTTTTTGGTGTGAATGCCAGGGTTCACGTTTGGAGGAAACCAGGCATCGCTCATCACCAGGCCAATACCATCCCTACAGTGAAGCATGGTGGTGGCAGCAACATGCTGTGGGGATGTTTTTCAGCGGCAGGAACTGAGAGTCTAGTCAGGATAAAGGGAAAGATGACTGCAGCAATGTACAGAGACATCGTGGATGAAAACTGCTCCAGAACGCTCTTGACCTCAGACTGGTGCGACGGTTCATCTTTCAGCAGGACAATGACCTTAAGAACACAGCCAAGATATCAAAGGAGTGGCTTCAGGACAACTCTGTGAATGTCCTTGAGTGGCCCAGCCAAAGCCCAGACTTGAATCCGATTGAACATCTCTGGAGAGATCTTAAAATGGCTGTGCACCGACGCTTCCCATCCAACCTGATGGAGCTTGAGAGGTGCTGTAAAGAGGAATGGGCGAAACTGGCCAAGGATAGGTGTGTCAAGCTTGTGGCATCATATTCAAAAAGACTTGAGGCTGTAATTGCTGCCAAAGGTGCATTGATAAAGTATTGAGCAAAGGCTGTGAATACTTATGTACATGTGATTTCTCAGTTTTTTTATTTTTAATAAATTTGCAAAAATCCCAAGTAAACTTTTTTCATGTT
>JANRMT010062852.1:1910761-1933770 GCA_026402145.1 Polypterus bichir lapradei | reverse complement strand
AGAAAATAAGCACTTTTGAAACGAAATATATATCTATACATCAGTAGTGTATTTTGTGTTAATAGTGTTTTAAAGAGATATTTGCACAATGATCCTTCATATAACCACATTATAATTTAACTTTTAAAAAACAAACTTAATTATTTAACTGATAGTTATTTTTAAGTAATGGTTGCCGAGAAAGGGAATCAGTTTCTAAAGTGCTTATTTTCTCGTTTCAACAGCACAGAATATTACAGATTCATTTTTCTTTCTAAATAAATATGCAGAGTTGTCACTTGTAAAGAGTAACAAGAAAGCACTTTAAGCAAGGGCAAGACAATATGTAAATAAAATACACCATGAGGACTTGGTTCTTAAAAAGCTCCATCAAATCCTCAACAATCCCACACACCCAGTACACAGTAAATTTTATTTAAGCTTTGTGGCATTGATGTGTCAAATAACACCTCCAGATATTATTATTATAATTATTCCTATACTCCCTTTCTGAAATGCCAATTGAAAGATCCCTTTCCCCATCTTCTCTAGGGTATTCGAAGGGTAAATTCTTTGAAAAAGTTTTATATAATGTTTAATTGCTATCTCAATCAAGACTAACTAGAACTTCCTCTGGGATTGATATGGATGAGAGATGATGAGAGTTGTGTAGGTTTCTTTTAACAAAATTTTTGCTTTGATGGGAAAAAAAGTGTGTAACTTAAAAGCCTAATTTGTTCTTTAGACGCAAATACTTTGTCTATATCAGTGGTTCTCAAATTGTGAGGCGGTCCCCCCTAGCTGGGCGCGAAGTAACAAAAAGGGGGGCACGAAGATGTGAAAAAAAGAAAACAAATCAAAAATATGAAAAATACATCTATTGAAACCAAAACAAATTAACTTAAACTACATTCTGATACTAGAAAAATAAATATAGAGTTAGATACATGTCGATAAAAGTTAAGTAGGTATAATAAAATATGCATCTATGATATAATTAATTAAAAATTAATTAAAAAAGAACAAATTGGTATTTGTGGGCTCCTTTCAAAAAATAAAATGTTAGGGGGGCGTGATTAAAACGGTTATGAAAACATGGGTTGCAAATACGTAAAGGTTGAGAAATGCTGGTCTATATAAAGATCTGTAAGTGTCTTAATCCCGGGCGTTACCATACTTTCATTTAGTAGGTGTGGGAAGGTGAAAAAAGGTGATTATCATGTGTAGGAGCAACAAACTTAAGTCATCTTCAAGATTTACTCATCCATTATTTAACTTTGTAGCCAGTTTCTTCAGTATGGCATAGGAAGGTCACTGGACCTGGTGCATCAATTAGGCAAGAAGGAATGTATTTCTCTAGCATTAGAAATGTAACAATACCCGATTTTACAGTTTTTGATATCCATATTGACTTGGTTCTGAAACAAGTAAACAGTTGAAGTACACATAAAAAAAATCTAGTAAAAATTTGTACCAAAAGGTGTCCTGAAAAATCATAATATGCAGATTAAACAAAATTGTCAGCCTTCAAGCATGATTCACCATCAGTCTGTGTGGGTCCCACCCTGTTAGTACACTGCACTTCACCATTAACCATGAAATGCTGTGCCTTATGAACTCATGAGGTTTACCTTTGCAAACCTACTCCTGCTTTCATTATGGAGAGCTGCTTGTTACACCTCATGTCACACTCTCATACACAAACTGTCTGCCTATGCTTTTACCTAACATCCAACTAAGCATAGCACATTCAAGTGTTCTTGTGACCACTGCTTATGGAATAAATTCAAGAGGAAGAGAACAGGCATATTTGGTAAAATTACGGGCTGTTGGGTCTCAAAGTGAGCAATTCACGCGTTCCTCTCTTGGTGCTTCCACCTTTCCAGATTATCCACACTACTTGTGCCCTGCTCCAGCCACAGACTCCTGCAAAGAAACTAAAATATGCATGCTACAAAACATTTTTTTACAATAAAATTGCAGATCTCAATAACCTGTGGGGGAAAGTAAAACTAAATAAATCTATAGCATCTAAGTAATTCCTTATACACAAAAAAGTCTTATCATGTTAGGATAAGACACTAAATTTTGCTGATGACATCATATTTGAAGTAATAAGTCAAGTTCTGGACGGCACACCTCAAATAAATCATATAAGATTTTGAAGCTTGGAAAAGAGTAAGAGCCAGAGCCTGTTTTATTGTATCAACTAAGAAAAAATAAGCCTTCAATAAAAACAGATATAAAGAAACCTAATCCAGGTTTTCAAAATTGTCAAGACAATTTGAAAAAATTGATTAAGAAGATTTCTTTAATTTAAATAGTAAATCAAATTTCATAGATTATGACTGAAACTAAGCAAAATCCAAGCAACATTTATGTATAAAAAGATTATTTAGATCTGGAACAAACAACAGATGTTGAAACACAAATTTTTATATTTTGTGTTTATTAAATGTTGCCTGTCTCTTATAAAAAAATATGTGGAAACAAAACAATAACAATATATTAAAACAAAATTAATGTATCAAACCAAACTTTAATGAACACAAAAGGCCTGTTGGGAACACCATCCTGAGCCCCTTGACACACGTTTTAGTGTTATTGTTCACATTCACTTTTATTACTTGACCGTAAACCAATTGCATTGGGTCAGATCCACAGGTTTAGGCTGAGTCTCTAAGTTTGAAGCTTAAACCTCCATGATTTAGAAATATTTACATATTGCTTTGTTATAAAATGTTTAACAGTTCTACTCATAATTTTGAACTGATCCATAAAGCTCAAAGTATTTGTCCTTTAATAAAATAGTGTGGTTAGATGTTATCTTATTTAAGAAGGAATCACAGACTATACAAAGATCATTGCAGATTACTAAATTTAATGTTTTTCTTGTTATGTTTGTCTGAAAATTTTCTTTAAAATTTCAATTATTTCAGTATGATTTCAATTTGGTTATCAGTCCTTTACAAGTGAGTAAATAAAAAAAAATGAAAAACTGAAAAACTTTAACAAACAAGGTCCGAAAAAAAGTCTTTATTTTGCAAGAATCACTTTACTACCTGGGGCAGCATGGTGGTGCGGTGGTAGTGCTGCTTCCCCGTAGTTAGGAGACCTGGGTTCATTTCCCAGGTCCTCCCTGTGTGGAGTTTGCATGATCTCCCTGGGTCTGCATGTGTTTCCTCCCACAGTCCAAAGACATGCAGGTTTGGTGCATTGGGGATCCTAAATTATGCTTGGTGTGTGTTCCCTGCGGTGGGCTGGCAACCTGCCCAGGGTTTGTTTCCAGCTGGGATTGGCTCCAGCAGACCCCCGTGACCCTGTAGTTAGGATGTAGCGGGTTCGGCAATGACTGACTTTACTATCTTGTGTTTTCACTTTTTACTTTTTTTAACCTTGAACGATTCTTGTCCTAGATACCAACATACTGTGTGTCCACCACTTATCATTCTTATGCATCATTTCATTTTCTTTTCATGATGAGAGCTGTAGTAGCAACATACTGAAATGAACAAGTTAGTGCCCACTATCCGCAGCAGTTTATTTAATCTCTCCCTGGAGAATTCCTGTATGCACCTCTAATAATTAAGAAATCCATCTGTGTTTCTGGGCATTTTCTGTTAATTTGGTTGATTAAATATAATAGTTAAACTTACAGCACATGAACAGATGTGGAGTCTTAACAGTAACCAATTTATTATTAATATGTTGTTTTTTGAATTTTGTGAGAATCAGTGCTATAGTGGTGAACTCACATGTAAATCAACTGCACTTGGGCTATATTACATAAATGTTTACTCTGTGATTACGTACTTTTCTTGAACCCTGTGATGGGCAAAGGTGGATGCTTAAGCATGTTTAAGAATGTAAGGTTATTTTGTTATGTTACAGTATTTCATTTCTTATCTTTGCCACTAACAGTTTCACTCAGGAAGGATATACAACTTGTTTGTTCTAAAATCATTAACATATGAGTTCTTACCAATCATGAACCAAAATTAATCCTACAGCAGGCAATCAATGCATTTATCGACATGACTCATCCATCAAATTTATGCTTTTCTAAGAATTTTGCTATTTATGTAATTCTGTTTATTTGATTTGCAATGGTCATTTTGGCCTCTTTTTTCATTCTTTAGTTAAACTGATTGTCCAGGACTGACAATGGCAAGGACTGAAGGAGATTTAAACTTCTGGGCAGGAGAAGGCAGAGGAGGGACGGTCCACTGAGAACGCTGCCAAGATACTCACGGAGAGCACAGGGGCTCGTTGGCAGACTGGGGTACATTGCTGGTGCGACGTGAGGGACATGGACAGCAGCACCCGAGGGAGGAAGAGACAGCTCCACAAGAAGACGGTTGTGGGTCCAGCGAGAGAGGGAAGCTGCTTGAAAGGACTGAGCAGAGCTGGCAGACGAGAAGTGAGGCATGTCTAGGTCTCAGCAACACAAGGAGCCCAGAGTGGAGAAAAAGAATGACGAGGAGACGCTGAAAGGGATTCCACGATTTGACAAAACTTCTGTCAGGAAATGAGTGTCCAGTGCATCGGTGGACAGTTGAACGATTAATTGTTGGGGTAACACAGTGTGCAAACTGGACTCTGCACCACTAAAGGTTTTATCCTTTAATTCTTGTTTTTGACGGACTTTTAGAATGTGGACTGTGTGTTTTCCTTTTAAAAAAAAGGAAATTCGTTTCTGGTATTTTTAGATTTTGTTATGTTCGTTTATCTTTTCAATGTACTTTATATTGTCTTGTGTAATAGAAGTTAGTGTTGCTTTTCCTGAAATTACTGTTATGTCTTTCATTGTGTGTTTACTCACCGCCCAATTTAAACAAACCTGTGTGCTATTATCGGTAAATTTCAAGATTTCCCAATCTCTTAATAAAACTGGGTGGTGTAGTTGGATATTTTAATGGTGTCTACGTTAGATTACCTGTAAGTGTGACCAGACACCTGTCACATAATTTTTGAAGTAAGGGTGACAGCAAGAAGGGTGCCTGGCGTGACATCCGGAAAGAGGAAGGAGGAAAAGGAAACCTGGTGGTGGAATGAGGAAATACAGGAGAGTATACAGAGGAAGAGGATGGCAAAGAAGAAGTGGGATAGTCAGAGATATGCAGAAAGTAGACAAGAGTACAAGAAGATAATGCACAAGGTGAAGAGCGAGGTGGCAAAGGCTAAAGAAAAGGCGTACGTTGAGTTATATGAAAGGTTGGACACTAAGGAGGGAGAAAAGGACCTATACCGATTGCTTAGACAGAGGGACCAAGCTGGGAAAGATGTGCAACAGGTTAGGGTTATAAAGGATAAAGATGGAAAAGTACTCACAAGCGAGGAGAGTGTGTTGAGCTGATGGAAAGAGTACTTTGAGAGGCTGATGAATGAAGAGAACGAGAGAGAGAAGAGGTTGGATGATATGGAGATAGTGAATCAGGAAGTGCAATGGATTAGCAAGGAGGAAGTAAGGACAGCTATGAAGAGGATTAAAAATGGAAAGGTGATGACATACCTGTGGAAGCATGGAGGTGTTTAGGAGAGATGGCAGTGGAGTTTTTAACCAGATTGTTTAATGGATTCTTGGAAAGTGAGAGGATGCCTGAGGAGTGGTGAAAAAGTGTACTGATGCCGATGTTTAAGAATAAGGGGTATGTGCAGGACTGCAGTAAGTACAGGGAATAAAATTGATGAGCCACAGCATAAAGTCATGAGAAAGTGTAGTGGAATCTAGGTTAAGAAGTGAGGTTGATGATTATTGAGCAGCAGTATGGTTTCATGCAATGTTTGCTCTGAGGATTTTGATGGAGAAGTTTAGAGAAGGCCAGAAGGAGTTGCATTGCCTCTTTGTGGACCTGGAGAAAGCATATGACAAGGTGCCTCGAGAGGAGTTGTGGTATTGTATGAGGAAGTCAGGAGTGGCAGAGAAGTACATAACAGTTGTACAAGATACGTACGAGGGAAGTGTGACAGTGGTGAGGTCTGCAGTAGGAGTGATGGATGCATTCAAGTTGGAGGTGGGATTACATCAGGGATCCGCTCTGAGCCCTTTCTTATTTGCAATGTTGATGGACAGGTTGACAGATTAGATTAGACAGGAGTCCCCATGGACTATGATGTTTGCTGATGACATTGTGATCTTTTGCGATAGTAGGGAGCAGGTAGAGGATTCCCTGGAGAGGTGGAGATATGCTCTAGAGAGGAGAGGAATGAAGGTCAATTGGAACAAGACAGAATACATGTGTGTAAATGAGAGGGAGGTCAGTGGAATGGTGAGGATGCAGGGAGTAGAGTTGGCGAAGGTGGATGAGTTTAAATACTTGGGATCAACAGTACAGAGTAATGGGGATTGTGGAAGAGAGGTGAAAAAGAGAGTGCAGGCAGGGTGGAATGGGTGGAGAAGAGTGTCAGGAGTAATTTGTGACAGACGGGTATCAGCAACAGTGAAAGGGAAGGTCTACAAGACAGTAGTGAGACCAGCTATGTTATATGGGTTGAGACGGTGGAACTGACCAGAAAGCAGGAGACAGACCTGGAGGTGGCAGAGTTAAAGATGCTAAAATTTGCACTGGGTGTGACGAGGATGGATAGGATTAGAAATGAGTACATTAGAGGATCAGCTCAAGTTGGACGGTTGGGAGACAAAGTCAGAGAGGTAAGATTGCTTTGGTTTGGACATGTGCAGAGGAGAGATGCTGGGTATATTGGGAGAAGGATGCTAAGGATAGAGCAGCCAGGGAAGAGGAAAAGAGGAAGGCCTAAGTGAAGGTTTATGGATGTGGTGAAAGAGGACATGCAGGTGATGGGTGTAACAGGACAGGATGCAGAGGACAGAAAGATATGGAAGAAGATGATCCGCTGTGGCAACCACAAATGGGAGCAGCCGAAAGAAGAAGAATTTACCTTTGCAACAATATTGAATATATATACTGTATTATCAAATGTTGTAAAAGTGTTTTTCAGGTGTGAAAAGCAGTTTGATCTCTTTTCCAATTAGTCCATAAGTCAAGAAACCACAAGAGTCACTAAAGCTTGGCACAAAATCAGACAATCTGGAAGTATTTCACATCAGCTTTTATACAATTTTTACAGGCTATTTTTGTGTTTTGCTCTTCCCTGAGAAGAAGCTTGGAGTAATGTGGTAGGTTTACAACAAAATGCAATTACAAACTTTAGAAATTAGTAAATACAACATTTGTACACATAAAGACAGATTTGTTTAAACAGACAGAAAAACATCACTAGAAAGCACATTAAAACAAATAGAACCCAACAATATCTGTCAATTAATTATTTGTTTACCTATAGCTAAATTGACAACAGAAAGAAAAACAAACAATCCAGTCAGCTGCATCCCTGAAAAAAAATATATACCTCTTGGGGGTCCACAGTCATTTATAAACAGATGAAATCAAAAGACAAAGTCAGTCATATTCTTGGAGACCTCAGCTAATAGCTAATGACTCACATCAGTTAATAAGTAGTGGAGTAGCTTTCTGTGAAACAATTTGTTTGTTTGTTATTGATCATCTCCTTAAATTTTGCATGGATTTTAAATGTTGTAAGATTATTATTTTATCACTAATTTTTAAAACATGCTTATCAGGTGGACAGACCTGTAATCTATGGTAAAGCCTGATCATGTTTTGGTTAAACTACTACTTTTGCTTTTTCAGCACTGAGGGAAATGTCCATGTTTCATCATAGCACTTGAAATATTTTTAATTGCTATGATAGTCTGCATTAATTCCATCTTTGTCATGGCAAATGAAAACTAGATAATTAGATCCATGAGTAACACATATAGGGGTCTGTTTACATGCACCTGAGGGCTTTTTTACAATTCATTTGATTTCTGATGTAGTTTGGATGCAACTGTGATTTGCAATTGTTAGAAGCGTTTTTTGATTTTGATTTCTGCTGTTAGCAAATCACCTTGGTATTCATCTTCTGGATTTGACCACTCTTGCAGGTTAGAGCCAAGATGGTATTAGTAAATCATTTTTCTTCATGTGATTTGGGAGCTTTCTCAGTGACATTGATCATAGCTGTTTATATAAAGCTGGTGAGAGAGTTGTAAGTTTCATTGTGCTAGTAAGAATGATGGATAGGTGGGTCAGGTAATATTTCAAATACTCAATGTAAGTGAGCCAGCATATACAGTATATATTTTTTTTGTCATCAATATCTGTGTGCATACCTGTGCCTTGTACAGTGAGGATTAAAGGATTGCAATCAGAGCTCACTTCACTGACTGCATAAATAATAAGATGTTGCCATAAATGTTTGAGTATGGCAACATGTAGTACAGCTGGGGGAAAACACTTGTGATGGAAGTGTTTTGGTTCCGCTATTACCATTACCTGTCAATTATCCAAGTACTTAAACGGGGCTCTTCCTTGGAAATTTATGGCATTGTTATTCCAAATGGGGAATTTGGCATTTAATTTCCAAGCTAATAAAGTTTGTATATCAGGCGTGAAAATTAAGTCAAAGTCTCTATGTAGAAACTTGTTTTAAGGAGCAATCTGGAGCAGGTGTTGCCAGCTCCAGTCCTGGAGGACCAACGTGGCTGGAGGTTTTCTTTCTAACCCTTTTCTTAATGAGTGACCTATTTTTGCTGCTAATTAACTTCTTTTGAACTAATTTTAACTGACTTGCTCTTGAAGACTCAGCCCCCTTACAACAACAAGACTCAGCGCCTCATTGAGCGATTGGTTGGAGTTTGAGGCCCTGACTTATTTGGTCTTCTGTTGACTCATGTACTTCACATTTCATTTTTGTTTGCGTGCAATTTAAATAAAGAAATAAAGTAATTCAGAAGAACGATGAAGAATTTTATGGGAACAAATCTTAACTAAGCAATTCAATTAAAAATAATTCACAAGAAGTTAATTAGCAGCACAAACAGGGCACTCATTAAAAAATGGTTAGAATGAAAACCTGCAGCCACTGTGGTCCTCCAGGACCGGAGATGACAATCCCTGATCTGGAGGATTAGTGTTTATGGTTAACATATTGGCTTCCACGTTTGTTGTGTGCTAGTAGGTGATTCTGAGTGGTCAATATTTGTCTTTACTAGAATGATGGTGCCACCACCTTTTGACGGTGTGTGATTATTTCTATCGATATTGTGTACTTGAAGTTTAAGTTTTACCCCTGGGCACATTTTTGTTACACAGATCAAAATTTCATTTTTAAAGTGGAAATCTATATGTTCTTGCAGCTCTTCATATTTTTCTTTGATGCCATTGGCTTTAAAAACGCTTTGTAGAATGCACAGCATTCAAGTAAATGGCTAGTAAGTGCTTTTATTCTTCCAAGACAAATCATAATCACATTGCAGGTTTTCCATTTTTTGAAAATATTATCCATATGTTTGATTGTCTGGATTAGATTTGCATCTCTTGGTCCTTCCCTTCTGTCTATTTCAAAACATTATATTAACAAAGCAGACATCGTAATGCAAATATACAATTTAAATGGAAGCATATTAGATGGAGAGCCAGCTGTTCCTTTGTCATTTGCAATTCATTATTAACTGATGGCTGGTTAAGAAAACAGGCAACAGTTAAAACTTTGCAGCTGTTTAAAACTAAAAAAAAATCATTAAGGTTCTGAATCTTAGCATACAAGTTAGATAAAACTAAGCCCAAAAATATATTGCTTTAGTTACAATGAACAAGATTCCAATTAAAAATTTGCTTAAAGTAAAAAATCTCAGTCCAGAGCTGAGTACTCATGGTTGTTTCTGAAAGAGATGTTGGTGAGGCCAGTGGAAGAGGGCACTTACCCTGTGGTGTGCGTGTTGATCCCAATGCCCCAGAGCAACAAAGGGGACACTGCCCTATAAAACTTGTCAATGTCCTTCAGATGAGACGTAAAACCCTAGGCCCTCTCTCTCTGTGGTCATAAGAGATCCCTGGGTATCTTTCAAAAAGAGAAGGGTGTAACCCAATAAATTGCCAATTACAGCCTTGTCCATTCTAGCCCACTAATCATCCTCTGTCTCTGATTGGCTATCTCTTTCACCTCTTCACCACGGTGAGCATACTGGTGCAAAAATGGCTGCAGTTGCATCATTCAGATGGATGTTGCACATTTGTGGTTGTGAAGTGGTCTCCCACTGTCTATATAAAGAACTGAGATTAGAAAATCATTATAGAAATGTAATTAAATTATTTCATGATGATTAGTGTGTTATTGTTATTCCTTTCTCTTTTAACATTTTTTTGTATTTTGTATCCAGTTTTCTCAATTTCCCTGCATATTTGGAGGAATTTCTTGCATTGAGGGTTTTGCTCTGTATTGTTTTCCTAAGTAGTTTCTTGCATGTCCTCTGTGTCCAATGGTGCCAATTGATTTCTTTTCTCATTGATTGGGGTGTCTTTTTGAGACAGAAGACATTGTTCTTTCTTTTCTAAGAGCTCTTAGGAAATACACATTCATTTTTTTCTTGAGGCATGCAATATTCTGGAGTTTTTGATTGTTCAGTGCACTGGTCTTCCTCTATTTCTTTCTCCATTTCTGAAGAGGGTTCTCAGTCCTTATGGTATGCAGAGATTGATAAAGTGCCATGCTATCAGTTAAAACTTCTTTGTTATACTGGCAGTAGAGGGAGATACTAGTTTGTGCATGAGTCTCCGAGGAGCCAGTCTGAGAAACCAAAGAATTTAAATAGTTCACTTTCTCTTGACTTCATCCCTTGTAAAGCAATATCATATTCTTGGATTAGACTCAAAATGAGAAGCTCTAAACAAGCATAAAAATTTGGTCTCACTGTATGTGAATAGGATATAAAGTGTGAATCTCTAAGTGCTGAATGAATTGTGAATCTGAATGGTGAATGCTCTCGCAGGACTCCACCTATAGAAGTCTTTCACATGTTGGGATCCTTTCTGTGTTCCTTGATACCAAGTAACCCATTTCAAAATATAAGCCTTTTGATTTACATACAATTTTTTTTTTCACAATAAAATGTTTATATACTTAGTGTTGTAAACAGTATACACTTCTAAATAATATATATTTAGGAGACTTAAGTGCAAGTATGCACTCAATGTGTTGTCAGTCATTCTCCAACCCTCTATATCCTAACACAGGGGTCTGCTGGAGCCAATCCCAGCCAACACAGGGTGCAAGGCAGGAACAAATCCCTGGGCAGGGTGTCAACCCACCAGAGGTCATACACCAAGCACACACTGGGGACAATTTAGGATTACCAATGCACCTAACCTGCATGTCTTTGAACTGTGGGAGGAAACCACAGCACCCAGAGGAAACCCACGCAGACATAGGGAGAACATGCAAACTCCACACAGGGAAGACCCAGGAAGCGAACCCGGGTCTCCTTACTGCGAAGCAACAGCTCCACCACAGTGCCACCCTCAATGTGTTGTATAGCTCACTAAATTCTTTACTGGAAACTATTTCTTTGATTTGGTGCATATTGTATTATGCCATTTTGGTTCATTAAAACTCTTATAAATCTTTAAAGTTCTTTGTATGAACATCCATTTTTGAGTTTGAGAAATTCTCTATGCCTATTGTATATTTAAACAAGCATCTTGCTCTAATATCTTATGAGCAGAATAGAAACGTTTTCTGTGTTTTTGTATACCATATATCTTTATGTAAAATGCTTTTCTAAGACTTTTATTTGTGTTTATAATACAGTGAAAATTGCAGAGTATATACTGTGTCTGTAAAACAGTTAAGGCTTTCATCACATTAACATATTGAATTCTTATTATTGATTAAGTTATTGTAACCAATTGTAGATTTAATTATGAAAGCTATTTAAAAGTATTCAGTAGCATACTCTAATATAATATTTAAATTAATTTAATACTTTGTTTATATCAAACCAAATAACATGGCTTGTACTGTCACATTCTTTTCATTATCGCAGTATTCCTTTGGATTAGTTCTGCTCTTCTGTTTGTTTATTAAGACATATTTATCATAATGTATTTGCTTACAATTCAGTATTACTTACATAACATAATATATTTATATTAACTTATGTAACTATATATTCTACTGACTAATTATCTTTGCCCTTCTTGACTCCATACTTGACACACCCAAATTACTCTGTCTTTTATCAATCATCGTATATTGCAAATTCACTAGTAAAAATACATATTTTTTTAGTTCCTTTGTCATTTAACATCTTTTTAAACTTATGAACTAGAAGGATTTTTTTCACTGTTAGTTAGAGGTGTTGCTAAACACAACCACATATGCCAGTGCGGTCTTAGTACCAGTCCCAAGCCTGGGTAAATTGGGGAGTGTTGCATCAGGGAGGTCATCCAGCATAACACCTGTACCAGATCAAACACTGTGGTGACCCCTAAATGGGAGCAGCCAAAAGAAGAAGTTATAAGTGTTGATAATATATAAAGATTTAACATGATGAGAATCAGTACTATCAATGTTAGTTAAAAAAACAAGTAAACTAAGTTACTCTTTAATAACCGTATGAGGAACAAAACTTAGTATATGGTGAGGGCAAAATATTTTACCAAGACAGGTTAAGGTGTGCGGCAATCTAGCCATCTTCACAAGACAAGAAGCAACCTTGTAAAGGAGTACCATATATGCATATCTTTTAAATTTCAGAGGAAAACTCAACAAAAAAACCCCGTGCAAAAAGAGGATGAGCATGTAAACTTCACAGACAGTGATCAAGCACAGGATCTGCACCCAGAATGTTGGATCCATATAAAGTAGCAAAAGCCATCATACCACTCTTATAATATAATATTTCATGATAACTGGATTTGGTAGTTGCTGTCATATATAATAATATCTTGCAAGTGTCTCTATTTTTAAACTTCATAATGCTAATCCAAAGCACTTAACTTAATCTAAGTATATTATTAATATTTATGGGTCATATTACATAATGTTCATTATTGACTATCTGGTACAAACAATATTTCAACAAAGCAACATTTTCGTTTAATATCAAAAAATTAGTCTTTTTTGTTTGATGTAAGGAAAGGGCTGTATTTGACATCTTTAATTCATTTCCAGAACCAAAATTTGGATTCTTATCCACTATGCAGTATAAAATTGAATTATACAGAACACAGAGCCAATTCTACAGAATGG
This sequence comes from Polypterus bichir lapradei, assembly GCA_026402145.1. Taxonomy (NCBI): domain Eukaryota; kingdom Metazoa; phylum Chordata; class Cladistia; order Polypteriformes; family Polypteridae; genus Polypterus; species Polypterus bichir. The sequence goes on along the minus strand of JANRMT010062852.1, from coordinate 1,920,675 downwards.
CTAAAGGAAATAAATTTTAAAAAGAGTGTGATTCTTATTTACATTTTACTAATATATTCTCAAGTGTGTTGGAAATTTATGCAAAGCAAGCTTCCTTCCCCTTATTAAAGGAAATCACACTTGTGGCCCCACTTACCTTCACAGCTGAGTTTGTTTGCTTTCATTTCATTGCAAGAGTTTTCTTTGTACATGATGAAGCCTTTTAGTTTTATTTGGATTTCCTTGATCTTTGTCTCTTGGATCACAGGTAGGGTCCATTACTAATATAAACTGATAGCTTAAAAATCATAATTCTTCAGTCTATTTAAAATACAGTAAAGATAACTAAAACTGTAAAATGACAGCAGGGCAAACAACATTGTGTTTTCTTTCTTAGGTTCCAAATCCAGTATTACTCTTACACAGCCTCAATCCCAGCAAGTGGAGCCTTCTAGATCAATCACTCTGTCTTGCCAGGTAGAAGGATTTGATGTGAATAGCTACTGGATGAGCTGGATTCGTCAGTTTCCTGGGAAACCCCTGGAATGGCTTGCAGCCATAGGTAGTAAAAGTGATACAGAACATCACTCTGACACTATCAAAAACCGGTTTAAGGCATCTAAAGATTTTTCAAAACATATTTTCTTCCTGCAAATGAATAACCTGAGAACCGACGACACTGCAGTATATTACTGTACTAGAGGCTCACAGTAAGAGAAACTCACTGAAGGCCTGTACAAAAGCATGCTGCAGTGCCAGCTGCAACTTTCTTTTAAGAGTACAAAAATCAGCAAATTTAAACTACTCAGTAAATAAATAAACCAACCAAATATATACAATTAGGATCAACAGGTTCATACTGGTTAAATACTTTTTATTACTTAAAGCATCATTATTAGAAGCTGTGAATAAAGCGGACATCAAAAAGCATGCTATTTCACAGCAAATTAGCTAAATTAGCTTTGGAATAGGCATATATAAAACCTATAAAGACATATGTGTATAATTGAACACTACAATGTTAATATTTTAATGTATTTGAAATTAAGATTGAAAACTTTAAAAATGTCAGTATATCTTCTATGTAAATTGAAAAGTGTACCATATTAAAATTAGTGGAACACAAATATTCTGAATATTCTACAATAAATGAGTACAATTTACCATCATTCTTTTTCTAATGAAAGTTGCTTCCTTTATGCAAAAATCAAATAAGATTCATATATAAGATGTCCAGCTTATTCGTTTCCTGTTAATATACCTATACTTGTTCCCACAGTAAACAAAGACCACTTTGTTTTTCTTTCTTTTTCTCTATAAGAATAATTGACATTTTGGTGTTTCACATCTTAAAACCTCTGCAGTGGACTGGTACCCAGTGCTTGGCTAGTTCCAATCTTGTGTTATTTTGTATGTAAAAAAATATTTGTGATTCAAAGAGATCCTTTTATTGAATTGTGCTGTTACTTTCAGGTTCCAGTCCCACATCATTGAACTAGATTTAGCTTAAAGCACGATTGGATAGGTGGATACTGGAAAAGAATATATTTCATTGAGTTCCATTGATAATGGTGCTATGGTTAGCTTGGCTATTTAGAGATTACATGTTCTCCCAGTATCTCCATGGATTGTCTCTTGATACTTTGGTATCTTCCAACATCTAGCCATGGTAGTATTATGTAAGTTGTCTACCTTTACTATCCTAGTGGCCATCAGTAAGTTTAGTGATAGACTGGTGTTTTATTCAGGGTTGTTTCCTAACTTAATTTAATTGATAAATGTGTTCTCACAATGTTATTGCATTAACAAATTAATTTAACTCCTTGTGAAAAAAAAAATAAAAATAAAACATTATTAATGAATTTAAAGACATTTGACCATCATAGATTAATAAATTCTAAGGTTCATTTTATTGAAAACCTAAAAACTAACATGAAGAGGTGCATGAAAATTTTTCCAAGACGAAGACCAAGGGCACCACCATGATTATAAAAATCAAGGTAAGAAAGAAAACAACCTCTTATTAATATAATTTAGACCCAACCAAAAACCTTTCAAAAGAGGATCAGATTACTATTAAACAAAACAAATATCTTACATTAAAGGAACACATTTATATTAATTTGAAAAAAAAAAATTAGTTGATACCACAAATGTGCAACAAGTATAATATCACAAACAGATTTGACATAGGCAAAAAATTAGTTTTAAACAAAAACAATAAAGAGAATATTTTGAAATTGTAAAAATGAATACCACCATGCTTTAAAGAAAAACTAAAAGTGATGCAAAATCCATAATTTCAAAGTCCACATGCATTTTGCAGATTCCTACATGTTAAAAGCCAAGAGTATTAAATGAGCAACTAAATACAATAGTAAAAAAAATGCCTTCCTGTCCATTTTCAGATATCTGAAATACAATTCAGGATATCTCAAAATAAATTCCTGCTCATTCTGGGATACTGGAAATATAAAAGGCATTAAAAAAAGGACATCCTATTGAATGAATAAAAAATTTTACAGAAACTGATTCTGAGATATTTTGAAATGCATTAAGGGTCAGTTTGAGATATTTCAAAATGTATTTGAGGTATTGTGAAATGCTTGTGCAGTTATTTTGAGATATCTGAAAATATATGTGAGATATGTTGAATACACTTGAATGATCTCAAAATGTGTTGCAGATACTTTAAAAAGTAAATGAACATATTTTGAGATTTCTGGAAATAAATTTAAGATATCTTAAAATGTAAACTGCATTTACTGATATCTTAAATAGATTTTCAGCTATCTCTAAATGTTCATTTGGCTTTCTATAAGTAGTACTTATTGTTGTACATTCAAAAAATTACTGATTTTAATAAAATTTTTCATGTGTTTTGACATTTTTCCAACTTGAATTACAGTCTATATGGTGTATCAGGGAGAACTGTTATAATGGAAGGGGGACACCCAAAAACCAGTGCCAAAATGGACACTGCAATTCCCATCAGGCAACAGAAGTGTGCTTTCGTTGATTGGAGAACACTGTTACTGTTACAACAAAGTTTTCTTCCAGCCAAAATGAGATATCACAGTGAATAATAGATATGAGATCACGAACAATGTTGGTAAAGAATGAATACATTTTGTGAGTGTTTTGTGAATCCATTTGTTAATCAATATTTAACAAAGAAATTTAAAGTACTTCTGTGTTCCTCTTCCTCAATGTCCATGTCAGAAAAGCAGACTGTTGATAAGAGAAACAGATCCCACATATTTCTGTTGTCAAATATATATTATATTATTACACCAGACATGTGCAATTGTAACAAAAAATAATAGAAAAAGAAAGAAAACCTTCAGAAAAGAGGAGTTAAAACAACTTATAGAGGAGTTGGGAAAAAATAATAAACTGTTGTTTTCCAAGGCTTGTGCATTTCCACATGTTTAGCGCCTGTTCAACAACATTGTGTGTGTTTTGATGTGCGATGTTATGCCTCTCCTCAGCCATGGTTTAAATATTCAACACTGGAGTAAGTAGGCATTCACAAAGAGGACACACTGTCTCCCAGTAACCAGCCACCAGCAAACACTCCATCCCTTGCCATCTCACGCACTCCAGAGTTGGACCAGATATAAGTATCATGTATACTTTCTTGGCACTTGGCCACAATGTCTGCAAAAGTGAAATGATGATCGGTTGCATATTACCTGAACATTTAACACCGAGAATCCTTTTCAACAGGTTGTAATAGGATTCAAGAGGCTGGGAGTAGGAATAGGAATGAGAATTCCAGCCACTCCACCTACAATGGAAGGTATACCTGCAATGGCATGAAAACAAATTTAGCGTCATACAAAGCATGTTATTATTATTCAGTTATTTGTTTGACAATTTACAACATTTCAGATACAACTGGTTTCATTTCGCTTGTTTTTCCAGTTCGAATACAGGCAGGTGAAGTGACTTGTTTATGGTCAAATAGTGTCAGGAGTGGGATTCCAATCCACAGCCTCAGGGTTTGCTGTATTCATGGCACAATGTGAATCACTGACAGTCTGCAGTAATCCACAGATGGCATGGAAAATGTAGAGCTGTCAGGAACTGCGCAGTAGGACTGATAGCAAAATTCTAGTGTGTTCCACTTTCCAATTTATCCTGCAGTAGACTAAAGGTTACTAATTCATCCATGGGAAACCTGTAATTCTTTGGTCTAAGGGGTTCATGCCTACAAACAAAAGAGCAATTGCACTTCTGATTTGACTTCTTAGAGTGTGCTATCTCACACAGTGTCTCTGGTTGAATTGCACAATTCTCTGGATGGCTGCCATTGTTGTTGCTTGTACTAAGGGGTGAGTCATCTTTCCACTTTAAAGGATGTTACTGATTACATAGCAAGTTTGTTTAGTTAACTTATTATGTACTCATTATGCATATAGGTAGGCCTATAAAAGGTACATGGCCTCTAAGTGTCCTGTTTCTCATGCACAACAAACATGTGATGCCCTCTTTCCACTAGAAGTTGTTTTATCTTCCTGATAACCCATTACATCTTTTCCACTCTCAAAGACTCAGGAATTCCTAATATTACCTCTTGGACTTCCTTCTCTCTACTATCCTTAGGATAGGGTGGAACATTGGTCCCTCCCAGATCACACTTTTATCCCTGTCCACACTTTGGTCTCTTTCATGTGCCACCTTTGTTCTTCTAGCAATTCATGGACATATACATTACAGTTTTTATACTTTATATTCTGCAGCAAAAATATACTGCATATACCTAGAAAATGGTCAGCTCTAAGCCAAGGTGTAACTCTGATCTATGTGGGAACAAACCCCATCCTCCATACCAACATGCTCCGATCTCTAAGGGGGATGATTTACCCAATGCTGCCTAGGGGCACTATGTACACTTGAGCCAGCTCTCAACATAGTTTAATATTATACTACAGTGTATGATTTTAGTTTAAAAGGATTGTTCCAAAGGTTCCCTCATACTATTTTTTTATATAGCACACAATTTTCCACCTTTTTATTGCTGGTTATCCCTGATTGTCTCTGATTTTAATGTTTCACATGCACTGCAAAATTTATGCTGCCCTTTCTCATCCAGAAGGTGTTTTGTTTTGCTCCTAACCCATTAACACCTAATTTCCACTCTCAAAGACTCAGAAATCCCTATTGCCACTTGAGTTGTCTTCCCTCTAGCATTCTTTGGATAGGGGGCAGTCATTAGTCCTTCCCAGGTCACAGGCATAACATACATATATGAACATGTTCTGATCTCTGAGGGGACCTCACCTCCACTCTTGGATTTGAACATGCTCTGATCTCCAAAGAAGAACATTCACCTAACGCTGCCTAAGGGCACCATGTACACTTGAGCTAGCCCTGTACATAGTACAATACTGTACTATATGATTTTAGTTTAAAAGGGCAGTATTGTTCCAAAGGTTTCTTCATTCTAAAGTTTGATGTAATAAATTAATAAGTTTAATACATGATGCAATGATGATTTAATTGAAGGAAGCGTGTATCAATAGAATTGTTCATTTCTCTGAACAAAGATAAATTTGAGTAACGGATAGATGATAATTTTAATTTCATTTAACTTAATACATATCCATTTATTAAAGGAAACACTCCTAAAAACCATGTCACATTACTGGACTTTTCCAGTGATTTCAGTCATAGCCTTCATTTATATAATCTTAGAGAGTCAGTGGCAGTTAGCAGTGCACTCCCCTGAAGCTAGTCGTGAAGTCTGATATACCCAGCAATTCACAGCAATTAGTCCACAATTCAGTCAGGCAAAATTAAAGAGGTTGAATTTGATTCTCCATGATTGACAGGAGCCTGCTCAGCACCCGGCGCTCTGCCACAGATATCAAACTGTCCAGCTCCATGCCTACAATAGAGCCTGCCTTCCTCACTAGTTTGTCTAGGCGTGAGGCATCCCTCTTCTTTATGCTACCTTCCCAGCACACCACCGCATAGAAGGAGAAAGTTTGGAGCTGCAATGTGCAGTTGAAGGGTTTCAAATAAAGTTACTACATTGGTTTGGGTCAAACAGGCAGCAGGGACACCTTTACAATGGCTACTTTTACTATGTCAGTGCAGGCAGGGAGTACATTAGCTGTGCACTACTTCTACTTAAAAATTAATGATTATAGTTTAAACATTTCTTTAATTCTTCTAATATTTAAGATTATTTAGCAAATATGAGTTTCTTTCTTTCATACTGCATTGTATAAACTAAATTTAAATTTCTATACTAAATCATAAATGTTTTTAACAAACCAAAGATAATCTACTGATATTATTATCATTTATTTTAGCAAATAATTGGATTTGCAATTTTACATTTTTGCCTTTTTTTATATTACATTGATGTTTTTCTTAAAAAATGAAGGACCCCAAGTCAGACATTCAAGCGATTGTGGGCGACGATGCAGAGGAAGATGAAGAAACGTTAATCTGAAAAAAACCAAAAAAAAAAATGAAAGTATTTTTGCGTTCAGAGCTTTAATGTTTCTGGTCATTCATTAGAAGCATTTCTGAATTCTCTAAATCTACTAACTCCAGCAGAGATTCACAGGATTGCTGAACCTCAGCACTCAGCAAAGCACAAATTATACAGTGACTCTTGAAACATGGCAGCTGGCAGCGCCCACACATGCACACAAGTTCTTTAAGGTTAATAAATGGTTATTTGATAACGTTACAGACAACATTCTGGTAAGGAACAAAATAACTTTCTATTTTAACGTTCCAGTGAAGTTGTTGAGGCAACTCAGGCCCCTTCTTCAGGCAAGATGTAATTGCCTGAGTTGCCTCGAAAGCTTGCATATTGTAATCTTTTTAGTTAGCCAATAAAAGGTGTCATTTTGCTTGGCTCTTCTCTACATTCGTAATGGCTAACACGGTACAACACCCTAGTACTACAGTGAAGTTGTTGAAAAACTTTCTGGTAGATGTGCCTCTGATAAGTTTAAATTGCCTTAAATTGCCTTGAGTTTAAATTGTTTGCTGCCGTTGTAGTGTCCATTGAATATTATTCATGCAAATAACAGTAGAATGTTTATTTAAGCACAACTAGCAATATAAAAAGTACAATTTATACTATATGATCAACAATCATGACAACAATAATATTTTGTCGCAGGGAAGACACGCTGCCACGCGCTTGCTGCCAGTCTCAGCGTAAAACTTCTTACACATTGTCACTTTCTTTCACTGTTTTTTTTTTTTTTTTTTTTCAAATCAGTAATTTCCTGATTTAACATTCTGGATTTGATTTTGCTTCGGATTCTGATTCAACTTTAATCATAACTTCCGGAGCTAATATTTTGATAAGTTGTCTTAAGTTTAAACTGTTTTCTTCCGCTGTAGTGTCCATTGGATATTATTAAAGCAAATAACCGTAAAATGTTTATTTAAGGAGAGTAAGCTACATAAAAAGTACAAATATGACCAACAATCATGAGAACAATAATATTTTGTCGCAGGGAGGATGCGCTGCCATGCTCTTGCTGCCTGTCTTCTCAGCGTAAAACTTTTTATACATTGTCACTTTCTTTCACTGGGTTTTGATTTGTGTTCAAATCTGTAATTTTCCAACCTGGATTTGTATTTGGCTTCGGATTCTGATTCAACTTAAATTGTAACGTCCGGAGCTAATGTTTTGTAGCTCCACCACCTGCACTATCTGTTTAAGCTTCCAACCCAATGCTGCTGCGTTAATGTCTGATTTCACCTGTGGGTGCTTTCAGTTATGCAGTAACCCTGTCGATCTGATTTTGTGAATCTCATTTCTCCCTACTCTGAACATTTCAGTGGATCGTCACCTTATCCGCGCTGACATCAGTTTTTTGCGACTTACAATGCTAAGCCAATCACGCGTGTGTTACCCCGAAGCCCTGCGGAAATTTGGAAATTACTTTTACGTGTCTGTTGAAGTATTGTTATAAGTAATATTTCTGGAATAAAATCTTCCAGCCCTGAGTTTATATTTTTATATTTCATCTGGCAGTGATGGGCACAGACCTGTTTATGGTTAGTGTGTAAAAAATGGAGAATGGGTACTTCACAGAACAGAGTTCGTTACATTTTATTTATAAACACGGATTAGTTCTTGTTTGTATTTCAATGTTGTTTTTTTTATTTAACTGTAAATTTGGGTGTAACTTTAGCCCCATTATATATTCAAACAGCTGGAAAAAATGTATATCCATGATTGCCGACTATGTCAGATTATCAAAAATTACACTTCTTAACAAGACAAAAGGACAAATAAAAATCCAATCTAGTTGCATGCGCCAGAAGAGCCCACATCATAGCACAACAATTCAAATACTTTTTTCTTCCAAAAATTACTGTTTTTGGTCAGACAATTAAGAAGTTCATAATAATTATGTTTTGATCATTAAACTTTCAGAGTGGAATTACTACATGTGATACAGGATATAACTGAGAAGTAGAATGTCCAATTATTTTATATATGCTGTTAAGGTCGTTCGATTTTTTTTTTTCTTTCTAGCTGGTGTCAGATTTTGTGTTTTATAGTAAAAAAATATTTTTTAGTTCCTACATCCTGCCAACTTGTACTGGACGAAATTGGGTAATAATTGGGTAAAGAAAAGAAAAGCAATAAAAAATGTTGACATTTTCAATCATTCAAATAGGACCTTTAATATATAAAGCAAGTGAATTTCTCCAGAAATGCGTCCCTCAAAAACTGACCCATCCCTAAATCTTTGCGTAAGTGTACTAATAGAGCCTTGCAAATTTAAATTCAATTTCACCAAGCAGTCGTTTGAATGTCAACATTTGCTCATTTGGTACTGTAATCGTTTGATGTTAATTCAATAAGATTGATACACTTATCTTTTAAAGACGCTTACCTGCTTCTTAGTAATTTTGTTAAAAACACTACCGCACTTTCCAACAGAACTCAGCAACAACATTTTTAAGATAGAGATTAATTTTAGAATGGATGCCAATCCATGAGAATCCTATGTCACTCTTACACATACACACATTTCTGGAGTCATCTGAAAGGAACAGTATATGTGCTTTTGAACTTTGGAACCAAAATGAAAACTCAGATATCAAGGATATGCATTTGGTATAAGTATTAGCTCTTAACTTTAAAACAGCTCTCAAGTGAGTGAGTCCGCTATACAGTGTTTCAATGCACAAGTGTTCGTGGCTCATTGTGGCGCAGACTATACTCCTGTTTATTATGAAGGCATGATACCTGCCACCACACATGAAGGATACAACAACGGCTACAATTAGTAGTTACATCCTCATGTGTGTGGACAGTGGCTCAAATGCCTAAAACGCATTTTGTAACGTGTTTACTCCCTGGTATTTGACCAAAAGTGATTTTCAGACTGACGTTTAGCAGATTTCATACAGCCATTATGATATATCCTTAGCCCCTCCCTACTCGTAATTTTGACTTCACTGTTACACTGAGAACATTTAACAACGCTAGTTAGAATATTATCCAGCACAACACAAATGAAATAGTCACACGCCTTAGTCGCTTTGCTCTGGTCTCTGGTAGGTGCTGTTAATATTTATCAACTCCTATAACATTACTTATAGCATCTTAAATCTTTAAAGTAGTGCTAAGCCGCAGTCATACAGACATGACGAGCACCTGTCACAGATTTACTAAAACTAGATTGTATGCATTTTAAAATGTCACTGTAGATATAACTAAGGTCCTTTAGCTAATTTTGTTTAAAGATGCATGAAGATGACACTTTCCACCACCATGTAATATTGTGGATGCTAGCTGCTACTTTAAAATTCAGTATTCTATAAAACCACATGAGCAGATAAGTTCAGAAAACCTCTGTGTGTGTGTGTGTGTGTGTGTGAACGAGAGAAAGAGAGAGAGAGAGAGAGAGAGAGAGAGAGAGAGAGAGAGAGAGAGA
>JANRMT010062852.1:1899937-1910751 GCA_026402145.1 Polypterus bichir lapradei | reverse complement strand
GAGAGAGAGAGAGAGAGAGAGAGAGAGAGAGAGAGAGAGAGAGAGAGCGAGCACATCAGGGATCTTGAAATCTCTAGTTTAAGTTTTGATTTTGAAAAAAATAGGTGAGAGCAGAAATTCTGTTCATGGGTAGAATTTCAGTCTGCACTACTAGTGATATTCTGAGATTGCAGGCAGAAATACCATTTCACGATATCAATTCACTAAACAAATCAATTTCACTTGTTATTGTATTAGTTAAAAACAACGAAAGAAAACGAAAAGATATATCAGCTACAAAATTTAATTGCGACCTTGTTTAAAAACAATTGATTTTTACATATCTCAGCTGTTTTTAAATAGAATATTAACATATTGACTTTTGAATAACCCTTGCTATGTTTTCCCATATTTACTATAATCTTAACCTCTATACAGTAAGGCATTCTTTCTTTCCCTATGGTGTGCTCACAGTAATAAGCAAAAAATATTCATGATCTAAAAGAATCAATGGGAATTTTTGCCATCTGTTTATAGGAAATTGATAAAGACGGACAAACGTTGCTCTGTCCTGACCGTTTCATTAAAGACGCTTTTAAATTATCACTGCATAGAAACCAGTTCTGTTATTACTAAAGAAAAGATGACTTTTGAATACTGTGATCTTTTTATGGTATCATTTTCAAAATCCACCATGTCTGCCTTAAGCTCCAATGCATTCCTCATGCTTACCAACTGGAGTAAATTACTCTACCAGCAAAATCGAGTAAAAATAAAAACAAAACCTCTTCTCATGTTATATTTCCTGCCAAACATTTTCCCAGCTGCACTATCCCTGCTTTTTAAAAAAATGTCTGTATGATTACTATGCTGCATATTTATTTACGAGTATTCTGCATACTCGTATCTCCCCGCCTACAACATCAGATCATAACTTACTGGAAATTAACATTTATGCAAAGCAGAATGCTGATCTTTAAAAAGTTCATGTTTATAAGGGTTTGTTTTCGCACTTGTTTTGTCTTGTTTTGGTTTTTCTTACTTCCGAGGCAGTAATCAGAAGACCAAATAGCTATGTATTCGTGCAGCATTTTTATTTTTACTTTTTATCTCATTGCATGTAAGCATTATGTTTTAGTATAACTATGCACATTTTCCATTTTTAACAGTTATTTACTCACTTGCCTTTTTTTTTTTTTTTTTTTTTTTTTTTGTGACACAATTTAGGTGTTCGATGTCAGGTAATCTTGAAGCAGTCCGAAGCAGAACAGAGACAGCCCGGCCAGTCCCTCAGGTTGTCTTGTTCGATTTCTGGATTCACTTTCAGTGGCAGCACCTACTTCTTGCACTGGATCCGAAAACCTCCGGGAAAAGGGCTGGAATGGTTGGCAGGTGAAAGAGGAGATAAAGGAGAAACGTACTACGCGAACTCAATTAAAGGGAGATTCACCATCTCGACGGATAGCAATGGCGCATATCTGCAAATGAACGCCCTGACAGCGGATGACACGGCGGTGTATTTCTGTGCTCGAGGATCACAGTGATGCGTGCAGTTGGCTTGTCTTTACAAAAACACGCCTGCTCAGTGTGTACGATTTTTATTTAATCAAAAATGCTATTGCACATCTGTTCATCTTACTGTAATATGATAATTCATTAAAAAATAGATTCAGTTTTGTCCGTTATACAAATAAAATTTAAAATATATACGTTAATTACAAAATAAGTGTTCTGTAGACCTACGTTAAACTAATTACATTTAACACAAATTGCAGTAGCATTCTGGCTGTTTTTAAACAAATCCGGCTGCTGGATTTACGAAATCCTATTCACTTCCTTTGTCATGGACTATCGGTCCGCAAATTAGAGTGAACAATACTGTATTTATAGCTAAGGCACAATGTTCAAAATCTTTTTTTTGGTCGCAAAATGACGTCGTTTGCCTTCATGAAAAATGTACCGTTTATCTCACTAATTAATGGATTAATGGTGAGTAACATCGATGAAAGCAAAAAAGACTCATTTTTAAATTCTCAGTTTAATTTCCTCATAATTGTGAGGTTAATTAATTTATTTATAATATATAGATTATAAATATGGCTATTAAATTATTATTATTATTGTTGTTGTTGTTGTTATTCCTCACGCGTGATTTGTTTTCCAAGAATTGAAATAATTTCAGAGTTGGATGCATGAAAAAATGTACTTCATTTATTTTAATATTAAGTGAAAGTAAAGGTATACACTAAAGAACTCATGACTTTTTACGTACACTGGTATACATTAAAATGATGTAATTGATATATTTGTGAACCTAACTGAAATTGTGTCAAATATTGGTATGAGAATCTGTCTTGCTTTTCTCTTTACAGAATTCTTCAGACTTTTTTTTTTTTTTGGTATTTTACCTCGTTTGCCTTTTTTCACAACAGTTCCCACATTGTAAAAAAAATTCTGTAAAAAAACGAATGTGGTTGCCAGCATTGCACTGTTAAAATACAGTGGGTTACTGTTATTAAAATTAACAGCAAGATGCTGTTTTGTTAGCTACATCATACAAATGTTATTTAGCAGTATATAGCTGTTAATTTACATTTTAATCACAACCCAATTATTCTAAATTGCAAATGCTATTATACCCTGCATTTTATATTTGTGGAAAACAAAATAAATAAGGCCAACTTATTGTTTTAGTCCTTCTTTATTTCCATTTAACATTATATTAATTGTTAAGCTGTTTGTTGTGCCAAAAAATGTGAAAAATGCAAGCAATCATATTTTCGAGTGCATAAACTATGATGCAACAAATAAGCACCCATAACATGGAGAAATACAAAGATGGCTTATGAAAACAAACACAATTTCGAAATGCCTCAACTTGACATTAAATAATAGACAAGCTTAAAAAAAAAACACAATATATATAAGTAAAATAAATCAACAAAAGGCTTTATCAAACACCAGCCCTTTCTGGATATAAAAAGAAGAATACAAAAAAAATATAACAGTATATACAAACCACTGTAAAACAAAAAAACATTTTAAATAAAGTGCCACTCAAAGTTCATCAATCTTTTTAAAAGATTTGACACTTTCATATTGACTGTCATGGTCTTCTTTTGAACAGTTTTCCCAGTCTTTTTAGATGTCACTTTTCCTTTTGCAGCCTTGGTCCCTTTTTCCGAATTTATTCCAACAAATCGTCTGAAAAATAATAAGGGAAGACTTTCTGTGATCAATGTCTTAAAACTTTAATAATACAACAAGATTTAAAAGATTTACACAGTAGTGTAACAGCTTGTTATTTAATACATTAGCTAATGTTATGAAGTGTTACCAAACTTATAGCTTAAACCTTTAAAGACCCAGAAAGTTTAACTTTACTTTTTAAAAATGCTATTATTACCATATTATTGAAAGACAAAAATAAATTTACCTTTGAAGGAATTCCAGTATGGATGCTGCTTCCTCTTGATATTGCAGGTTGAAGATGTAATACAGTGAAAACAAAGCAAGTTCAGAGAGAAAGGTTGGTTGCACACCATCTCAGATTATTCTGCCCTCCAAGCTGATCATCCATTGTTTCATCCACTGAGAATCACTTGGACCTTAAAAGAGTGTACAGATTATGTTATAAACTATTATCCTTGGAGAGCTAACACAGAAAAGGCAGTGAGAAAATTATGCAAGCCCTGACAAAATCATATAATATTCATATCTTCCAAAACAACAAACCTTGCAGTTTCAATATTTTAGCCAACAAGCCACTAAGGTTATGATATGCAAACTAAACAGCACAAACTCATTCAGGCATCACATAAAATATTTTCTTCAGTTTAAAAAAGTACACTTTAATCAAACTTTTTTTATACAGTGGACAGAATGAGGCACATAAAGATGGATGTTCTCCTAATGGTAAAAAGTTGTGCCAGCCAGCCTAGAGTGTGATCCTTGTTTAGTGAACATGCAGACATGTCATATTTCATATACTTACCAAGCAGGATCAATCGAGGAGTCACAGGTAGGTTACCAGTCTTCTCAAAGTCAGCAGGAGTGGCAGACATCTAATGCAAAAGATAAGAATTAGAAATTAACATCTCCAAAAAACATACAGTATGTGCTAATAATATTCAACAATGTACCTATTAAAACAAGAATAGCTTATCCAAATGTATACTTCTTAACTTTTATTTACCTTTTTGTTAATATTGACACAAAATACATATTTTCAACATTTAATATCTGTTTGTCTATACAGTGCACAGAATAAGAGTCAAAATGGAAGACTTCTAGATGCACAGTAAAAAAAAAAAAAAAAAGCAACAAAACAAAAAAAAGATTATTTTGGTTGTTCACTCAGTTATATGGAATTAGATTGCTTTAAGACAATAAATCATCAAAGCCCTATACAGTATATTAACTTAATGGTGCCTTTGTAGTTTCAAGGTAACCATTTTCTTGCACTGTGTAGACAAACAGACAATTTATTTATTAAAATATCCTAATTTGTAGTAAAACGTCTCCTATAAGTATGACAAAACGTATTTGATTGAACCATTCCTACACATTTGTTCATAGTAAGAACTAATAATAATGTATGGTAAGAACTAATAACAATGTATATAAAGAAAAACTTACATTTTCTTGAAGAATAAGCCCATCTTGATTCTCTGCAAAGTGAGCCATTAGGAGTTGAACAATGAGATGGGCTGAATCAATGGCTTCCTCCTTGGAAAGAACTGCCTTAACTTCTGAGTTAGTTGGCCTGGTTTTAAAAAACTATACCATGCTTCTCCCACACTCTTCGACAGAAAGTTCAAATGCATAGGACATTGATCTCAGTCAGAAGCTCAAAATGTGTAAATAGGCCTTTCTGAAGAAAAAGGTATGGCCACTTTTTCATTACCTCTGCAACAGAAGGTGCTGGAATGCTATTTATTTGACTTTGTTGCAGGCAGAAAGTTGTCTCCATCAATTGTATTACTTCAGCTTTCTCGCCACCCTTTGTTCCTTCGCGAGAGTAGATATCCTCCAGCTTTTGACATTTATTGTCAACTGAGTCATCCGTTTCCTCTAAAGGAAGATCAGGCTGAAGCCGTACACAACCATATGTGTTGGTTGGTCCTCTTTTAACACCACAGACTGATGACTGGTGCTGTCGGAAGCTGGTGGTCCGACTGAGGTTCTCAATTATTGTCTTGATTTGGGCCAAACGTGAGCTGTATCCTTCCCCTATAATTCGTCCATCATGAAGCTGGTCTGCAAAGCTCTGGGGATATTGATTGACAATTGTTTTACAAATGGCAAGACACTGTGCACGTGTTGGGGTTGTCTCAATTTTTTTCATTTCATCTGCAAGCACCCTAACCATTTGTTGTCTTGCTGCTGGTGAAGGACTTTTTCCAGAGGAAATAGCAGACTGAATTTCTGCAGGCATGAGCTGCCATGGTACTTTGAAGGTATCAGGCCATGATTTCCTAATATAGGATGTAGATGGCCTACTGCATTCAAGACTGCTGGATTCTCCATCAGTAGAGACAGACAAATTAGAAGACCATGGCAATGGTGAGGAGCTCCCAGCTGACAAGGAAGGAGTGTTCTCCATGCTGGTGAGATCCAAAGTGACAGTTTCCCTCTCTATAAATCACCAAAATATTGAACAGGCAGTTAAAATTCACCCCACTTGATCTGTATAGACACAACTTCAATTAAGCATAATAAAATATATACATCATCACATATTGTTTAAATTGTCAGTTTTTTGTTTTTACAAATGTAGGCATCATTTAAAACTATTTACATTGTTCATTTTACTACTGTAGTGAGCAAACAAATTAAATTGTTGAACAGGAAATTAAAACCCCATTAAAATTTTAACACTCTTACTGTAACATGCACGTCAGCGCACTTTCTAAAATGTCATGTCTAAAATTTGTCTATTCACACTTTCTAATATTAAAGAAATAGTTCACCATGAAATTAAAATTACCCCATAATTTACTAACACATGTCATCTTTAGTGTATATGAATGGCTTTCTTCAGATGAAAACAATAGTGTTATATAATTATATTTGTTATATTAAATAATAGCCTGGCTCTTTCTAGATTTATAAAGTCATTCAATGGTGTCCAAGGTTTTGATGCTCCACAAAATGCATCCATCCATCATAAAAGTAATTCACATGACTTTGGTTAATAAAGGAGAATAGCTCATTCAGTGAATGCCATGTTGCATATAAATGTATATAAAAAATAAACTCCAGCACAGTAGGTTTAAAATGGTGGCATGTGGAATGTCACAACACACTCAAGAACAAATTATATTCATAAACACTGACATGTCACCATTCTCAAACTTACTTTCTTGTATGTCTGCTTCTGTATGTATAGATTTCTATGCAACATTATCTCTAAATTAGCTCACAATATTATTAGGTTTGCTCACAAATGCATCGTTTAACTTTGGAAGAAATTTATTAGTCATATGGATTACTTCTATTATGACTGGATGCACTTGAAGCTTTAACTTGAACCCCATTAAATGCCATTACAAAGGAACCAAGATATATTACCGATTGTATTTACCTACAGTGACATGAGTATGTACATTATGTAATTTTTAATTTCTGGCTAACTAGTTATTGAATAAAAATGTCTGCTTTTGCTTTTGAGAACGAATGTAAATGAGATATGAAAATGTAATTACCCATTTTGAAAGCACTGAGAAGTTTTCTGACTTTTATAGCTGGTAGAATGCTATTAAGGTCATGTTCTTGAACAAATTGGAGATCATCTTTGGATTCCACTCCCGACTCTAAAAGTCTCTCAATCAAAAGCTCTGTGGTGTTCTCAACATTTGTCAGCAAAGCCCTGAGGATGATCGCCCTCAATTCTTCCACCAGGCAAGACATTGCTCTAAATTAAGAGAAGGGAATGATGAAGAACTATTACAGACATATCAAAGACTGTGTACTTGGACAATGGATAATAATCCAGTAGGTCATTCTGATTAACACAAGAGTAGGAACCATTTTTTGCTGTCAAGCAGTAAACACCCATGTTATGGATAGTGGAAGTTTGGAAAAGTTCAGTGATGAAATACACTGAAGAATTCTGTATGACTGTCATCACAATCCTTCCCACAATAATGCCTTCATCAGTTTCCTGAATAACAACATACATGTTTTTTTTTTGTATGTTGTTCCTTTAACAGTTGCCTCATGAGCAACCGTAGTATTTTCAGGATGAAAATTATATCCAGCTGCTAATGAGTACATTCATGTCCAAGGCATGGGGGCAACCCTGGCTGACAAACATGATAGAAAGAGAGCTCATTGAATGATGAGTCGAACTTGATGCCTCCATTATGAGGCAAACCCTCAGCACGGTTTTGAACATGATCTTTGTACGACTGCACTGTACGAAATGTGGCCCTAGAAAGTGGATCTTGCTAAAATGTTTTTTTTTTTTATCTATTTCACAGTATCGGCAAAAGTATATGCTTCCACTGAAATTCTCCACAAACCCACCTATGCTATGTGAGCCTAAATTGTCACCGGCTATCGCCCACAAAATTGCTTTAATGTTCAGTCCATCAGGAAAACATACACCTGTTTTCTCAAGGTCTTTTAGGTCGTCGACTAAGCACCTCATGCCCAATTTTTCACCAAAGTATTTGAAGTCTTCTTCCCTACAGGGAAACACCAATTGCATTTGATCAGTGCTTGATCTGTTATAAGGACACAGATCTGCTAATGTAAGGTACATAGCAAGTATTTTATGTTTTTTCTTGCCAGACCCTAAAGGGGTTTTTTATGCATTTTATGCATGTTTGCAGTTACATTTTCACCATCCCACACATCTTTTAAAATGTCCTTTAATGGGACATGACTGTGCACATCTCTGTACTGTTCCCTTACAGACTTGCAGTTAAGAAGAGATTCAATTGTTTGCTTAACCGGTATGTACTGTGCAAAACACTCTTTTCCTGCTTCATTCTGTCCTAGACGAACAGGCACTGGTTCAACATAATGGAAACTGTTCTTGAAAAATGATTTTCTTCGCGGATCTGATCTTAAGGTATGACTGTTTCACGACATAAAAAGATCTTCAGCTTTAAGATTGTCAAGAACCATTTTTATCATTGCCTCTGGAACGTCAAGTGAAACTAACTTTTCCTGAAGTTTGAAAAGCATATATGAGACAGGTTGTTTTCATGGATTGACTGAATATCTTCAATGACTGTCTGAATTACTGAGGCTGGAAGCAATAATTTTGCTTGCAGTTTCAAATAGAACAGAGCAAGATTCCTTAAAAACAATGTCTCATCAACATTTTCAGGACTTACATCTTGTTCCTCACAGTTCTCACCTTCATCATTCTGTGTATCAGACTGAAAATTTTCCTCCTGAATCTGGGAGCAGCTGGCTTCAGGTGTCGTGATTGATTGTCTTGTGTCTTCTTTATGTTTTCTAGACAAATGAGAGGTAAATGTTGATATAACTGCAAACGTTTTATCACACTGCATAAAAGGACATGTGAATCTTCGACCCTCTTTAATGTGCATTTTGATATGAGAAATAAAGTCAGGTAAACTAGAACTTTTGGCACCACACAAATCAACATGACATTCCAATGAATGTGTAGTGCACATTGTGGTTTTTGACTTATATCTTTTATGGTGTCTGTACACATGAGATTTCAAGCCTGCGTGTTTTTGAAACTTTCTATTACAGTTACGTATGCAGCAACAGAATACACTATTTGAGACATGACTGTGCATTCTCATGTGTTTCACATAAATCGCAGGGGTAGCACATGTTTCCCTGCAGAAATGACAGGGAAACATAATGCAAAGGACAGCCAGAACAATATCTAACAAATTACTGATGCATTCGAGTCACGCTCAAAAGATAAAATGCCTGGCGAAAGTGCAAGAGTATTTGACGTTAGAATTTTTTAAATGAGCGCATTCACAGTAATCAGCCTATAATTTGCTTATACCCATTTACAATCAACTAGCATAAACTAAACTTGTCTTTCCAACTATGGGTACTGTACATACGTACCGAGCTTGCCAATGTAAAGTTAAACTGAGGTAAAATTTTTGGAAAATTTCAAGCTGCTAAAGACATGTAATTACGTTAATTACAACGACTTCACCGAATCTTTAAACAATAAAACAGTGAGTAACATATGGTGTATTGAACCGATCAATTTAAAAATAATATGAAAATCGAATTTGAGAGTTGGATTTGCAGATTTTTAGTCAAATTAACAGTTTGAATAAAAGCGAACTCTTACCTGTTAGCAACACGATGGCAGTTTTAATATAGTATGGAAATTGCGCAGCTCCGTGTCGCGCCAGATTTTTGAGTTTCAAACACGTTGTTTTCTATGTGTAGCCACCCAGCTACAACGACGGTCTCTGTTTTAATCGATCCATTACCCACATGTTTTAATAACGTTACTTTTAGAAATACTTTGCATGACTTTTACTAATAATTGCTTTGTCTGATTAAAACATCATAAAAAAACTTCACTGTAATATTTTTAAAGATATGACAAACATAGATAAAGGTGCAAACTAATTAGCACGTCGCACAAATCGAAACATATCATATAATACCGTTAAATAACAGTGACATACTGTTGTTGTTCGACCACTAACCAGAAGTGAACAAGTCTTCCCACAATGCACTGTAAAAATGGCAACTTACTGATATTTCATGTTTTTCCCAAGGCTTTGCACACATACTAGTATGACATTATTATGAGGAATCAGTTTCAATTTTGTGCAAGCCTTTTAGAAATAAAATTACTAAAACCACGGATAGAAGCATAAACTATCAAATACTAATCGTTGCAATAAATTATTGCAACATCCAGAATTTTGTTTGATAGTAACCATTTGTGCAGAAGCAAACAGCTTCAAGCTTCATAACCAGAACAATAGCATACAATTACTGTTATTGTTTGTGCATTGCCCTCTATGGCTTTTAATAGAAACCTTTATAATTGAAATCACTTTTTGAACAACTATTTTAAAAGTTAATGTTTGAGATTAACACATATGTTAGGTTGCCCGGGTTCACAGACACACCTACTGTATATTACCACGGCTCACAGCACGAGTCATTATTAACAGTTTGTTCTGCTTCGAAAAAAGTTTGCCTACCCCCGCTTTACATTAATAAGTATGGAAAGTGTGATTAATGGGATTTATAAGAGCCCCATTCCTATTTTTGCCTTAGGCACCCAAATCATTAAAACAGCCTTGGTTTATCTGTTAATTTATGTTTACTATACTGATTTTTTATACTGTACTGTATGTATGTTTAAAATTTGTTGTAATATTATTCACACTTTTTGTATTGAAATTACATTTTATGAAAGAAAAAATGTGTGTAAAGTGCTTTCTTATGGTGCCTGTTGTTGCAAACACTAAACAAAAAGTTGAATAAAATAGTTTACTGTATTTTATTATTCTGTTTACCCAATGCACAATAAAGCCTCATTTCGGGGAAATTTTAGAGTTGCTTTTTGTTCGATGGCTGTGCAAGTAATTTCTAAACAGTAGGTTCAGGGTCATAATTAAATTGTGTGACCTGTGTGTGTGTGCTAGACCATCAATTCTGTTGTCTGTTAGGTTTTCTCTGAATTTACTTTCTTAATCTTCTTTATTTATTTATTTGGTTTGTACAATGCTATACGTTGTATACCCTGCCGTTCTTTCTTATATTTTGTAATAGCCTTGAGCATGGGAAAGGCGCTATATAAATAAAATGTATTATTATTATTATTATTATTATTATTATTATTATTATTATTATTA
>JANRMT010062852.1:1806106-1817079 GCA_026402145.1 Polypterus bichir lapradei | reverse complement strand
AAAAAATCTTTTAACTTCACCATTTACAGTATTTTTACCGTTAAATTTACTGACATTTTTTACAGTGTTATTCACTTCAGAGGTGCAATGTTTTGCATGTAGAAAGAAAAGTCTGGGGTGAAGAAAACAACTCTCGACAGTGCATCACTCCATAAAAGACAGCTAGAAGGGATAAGTAATATTTTCAGGGTAAAGGAAGCATTTTAGTATTTACAGTGGTAGTTTCACAGCCCTGTGAAACTGCCTGCACAGTAAACTTTATGAACTGCAGATTCCTCTTTTATTTTAAATATATGCTTGGTATAGTTGTTGGACATCCCAAACTTTTCTGCTATAGGAAAGTGTGCGATTGCTCTCTAAGATAGATCGTTAATACAGAAATGAGTTTCATACATTATTTTCATAAAACAAATTGTTCAACATTTTTTAATTTATTTAGACTGACCTTGCGTAATAAATGGAGTTCCTTGCTTTGATGTGGCACTGCAAAAGTGAAAATTTAAGACAGAAGTGGAATATCTCATAATCAGGGTTTTATTGTCAGAATTTCAACAATAACTTTCCTTTTCAGCTATAAGTTTGCAGAATTCCAATTTGAAATTTAAAATGTTCTTATGACTTGTGAGTTGAACTTTTAGATGCATCTGATGAGACTTATTTTCATTTTTTCTGTCTTAATGCTTTTAAAAATTTCTGCAACTGCTTTCATCTTCACAAGACCTATGGTTGAAAGCCACCTTTGGACTTGCTCTTTGTGCCTGGAAGTCAGAAAAAATAGTTAAAAAACAAGTCATTTATTTGGTAGATTATAGGATAAGCAATAAAAATATCATACTGCTAATGGTCCAAAGCAACAGTTTTTCTCAGTTGCTTTGGACAAATCCTAGTACTTTTCAAAACCACATACAGTATGTAAACCTGCACACTCTTAAGTCAGTATCTTACAACAGAATGTTATTTCTCATTGTTTTTATTCTTTTATAAATAGTTTAGTGTTGGTTTGTATATAAGATTAGGTATATTAACTAGTCTTAAAATCAGTTGTATTAGTTATGTTGCCAAAATGAATTATACTCTTTTCATTTGTTTAGTTCTGCAATATTTAGACATGTGTGCATATAGTGTAAGTCAGCACATACAAAATTATTAAATCAGTTGTCAAAAAATGTATTCAGTGGTGAAATATAAATGAAATGTTGCAAAAATAGAGTTTTTAAGTGGATGATGATAACTGTGCAAATGTAGGTGGGGTGGTCAGATGATACTTTACAGAGAGCTATATGGGCAGTATGGGCATGATATAACTATGTGTGCCACAATAGCTAAGAATGGAACGAGTATACACATTCCTGTAATTGGGTCCGCCAACACCCAGCATCTACTGGCACACAGGACAACCCATGATGTAGAATTATCTTTTTGCTGTAACATATATCTTAATTTTTCTCAAGGCTTACAGTATATATTTCTTGTAGAAAATACCAATGTGGTAAAACTTTGAAATGGTTTCTAGATTATGTCTACTATATTTTGTTTAGTTTGATTTGGTAATTTTAGCTGGATATATCTTTTTGTTATGCATTTGCTTTCTGACACTCTCTTTGACGTCAATGTCTGTTGCTTAGGTGCTGCAGGAGGTAGCCAATTAAAGTTGTATTTTAGGATTAATGTATAAGTCGGGTCAGATGTAGCTATAAATGTATAACCAGGGATAGCACCACTATTAAGACGAATTAGGCATTTATCTATTGTGCAGATCATAAGGCGGGATAAAAAACAGCCGCATGGGTTATAGCTACCAAATATACGCTCACTAATAAGCTTGGCCTAGTGTGCAAAGCAATCTAGCACCGGCACTGACTGCAGCTTTAGTTACGAAGAGTTTTGAGAAGCCACCTTCTCACGACGCACATACTTGCAAGTTATGTCATTCTTAGCCTATTAAGATTTTGGGAAACCCACCCAGATCTTGATTTTTGTCTTATTCAGACATATATACTTTACTGTATCATTGATGTCACAAAACTCCACATATAGCTTTGAGAACTGCACAGACTATATTGTGGACACAATTTTACATTGCCATTATCTTCCATTAAACTTTCAATCTTCATTAGTTTTTTCTTAAAATGCCTAACTTAGCATTCCAACCTTCGATTAGCTGGTTCAGCCTTTCCTGTTGTGCTTGGCTTAATGATTCCTTTTGGCTGAGTCTCCTTCACTTCAGGTTCTATTTTAATCACAGCACTATGTTCACTAAAATATTTGAAGTTAATGACAGCATTACAAATCCACAGTGATGCAGACATGACCTCACAGATCAAGCACAGCAATAGCTCATTTTTTCTTGCAGCAGTGATATCATTACACCATTTTTTCAGTTTTGCGAAGATCCAGCAAAAAAATATTACTACTTTTCCAGTAAGTAGTTCGTTCTCCATTATACAGTATTTATTAATATTAATATCCTAATATATTTAAGAAGAAATTGGTTTGTTCTCACCATTATCTTGAAAAAGTCCAAAAGGAAGCAGTTTTCTGACAGTGATAAACTCCTTGTTGTGTGCAACTTCGAACAGGACTGAAGATTTTGATGTGTTAGACCAATCAAAACTTCTTTCATAAACTTTAAAGAATTCTACTGTAATGAGAAGTCAAGCAAAATGACACCTTTTATCGGTGAACTAAAAAGATTACAATATGCAGGCATATTGGAAAGGCACTATATAAATAAAACATAACTATTATTAAGATGAACTCCAGTGCTATTCTCTTAAACAGTTCCATAGAACATGAGCTCGTCATCACCAACACCCCTTTTTCATCAGAAGAATAAATACAAGGACATTCACATCATATGATCTATTATTCGAAAACTTCCTGCTGGACAGGTCACTGTCAGGTTCACACAGTCATGAACATTTAACTTTCCTTTAAACACCTAAGGATTCCAAAGACAAGCAGGAAGATCTCAATATCAGAACCCACCAAGATCCAAACAAAAAGGTCAAACTTCAGGAGTGACTTTTCTGTTTGGCCAACAGGCCTGACAACCACAGATACAAGTGTTGATTATCAATGGAGAGAGCTCAAACCCTTCATTCATGACACATGTCAAAAGTACACCTTGCACCAACACCAGACTCGTTTGGTGGAAACAATGCAGAAATAATGTACCTTCTGGATCTCAAGATAAAAGCATCCTGCTTGTGGGAAAATTATGTCAAATCACAACAGAAACATTAGGCACACCAACACTGAGACAGAGATGAACATTTACAACATCAAGAATACGTGGTGGAAGAAGAAAGCTAGTAGTCAACATCCAAAGATGATGCTTATGACGTGGTCAGTCTATCTTCGTGCTATTGAGTTCAATATCTGAAGTACCACAGTAATCTGATCCTTGCATGAAACTGCCTTCGGCAGGTACTGCATAAGAGGTTGGATTTAGAAACTTGAGCCTAAGTTTGTTGTCTCTGTCTCTTGTGTTGCCATCCTGTCGTCTAGCTGCTGATTGCGCCTTTCTTCACCTCTCTTGATGCCTTCTTGAACAACCCAGCACCAGCTACATCAGTTGCCTACGAGCTGTTCCCAATTCTCTGGGTCGATGTCGGTCAATTTTAGGTCATAATTGCAGATGTGTTTATACCGCAGTGCTGCGTGGCCCACTAAGGTATGTCCTGTGGCCAGCTCGCCATACCTGACATCCTTGGGAATGTGACCATCTGGTATTCAGTGTACAGCCAGTGCAGTAATCTCTGTCTAAGGAAAAGATGCATGCTCAGTGAGTCAGCTTACTCCAGGATGGCGGTGTTGGTAACTTTGTCTTGCCATGTGATCTAGAGGATGCGTCATAGGCAGCGAAGGTGGAAGTTCTCTAGGTGATTTTCCTGCCTGGCATAAGTAGTCCAGGATTTGCTGCCATGCAGCAGGGTGCTGAGGACACATGACTGGTATACCTTCAGTTGGATGTTCAGGGTCAGCACACTATTGGCTGTCAGAGAAATTAATGACCACAACTGTGCTGGAAAGTCATCACGCAGTTGCTAGACTTGATATGCCCAACTTTTTTCAAAGGAGAAATCTGACATGGTCCAGAGACAAAATCAGCAACTGTTGTTGGCAAGTATATGTAATGTTACATTGGCTTAAATAAACAAGATAGTAATTTTACAAGTTTGTCAACCTTAAAGTATAGCAGCTGGTATTATTTAACTTAAGTTACTCTATAATCACATACGGCTTTCATTTGAGAATGTAGCCATTTTGTCAATAGGTGCTTGAACTGTTTTCTTACTGTATATGCTTCCACTCTCTTACTCTCTTTCTTTGAGACAGTCAGATCACAATGGAAAACAATAGTCATTCACTTTTGAACTATTTGCTTCATTAATTAAAGGTTATATTTTTCAACTAAAATAAAATACAGTATTAGAACAATCAATAGAGATACTGACTCGCTGCTGCAAAATCCTGTATTCAAATTCTTGCTGTTTCATTGTGTGCATTTTCTCTGGGTTATGTAATTTATTCTAACATCCCAAAGATTTTTGTATGTGTTTGTTTAATTGACTGCATATTAGAATATGAATGTGGTTTGTCCGAGGTAATAACAGGTTGACAACAATATAAATCTTGGGGCGCCAACTCCAATGTCCCATCGAAGAGTAAAAAGTAACTACATTGATTTGGGTCAAACAGGCAGAAGGGAAACCTTTAGAATGGCTACTTCACTATTTCAGTGCAGGCAGGGATTACATTAATTCTGCTACTTACAAATTAATGAATATAGCTGAAACCTTTTTTAAATCTTCTAATATTTAAGATAATTTAGCAAATGTGAGTTTCTTTCATACTGCATTTTATACACTATTTAAAATGCTATACTAAATCAAAACTGTTTGTAACCAACTTAACATATCTACTGATATAATTATCATTTATTTTAAAAAATAGTTGGATTCACAATTTTACATTTTTGCATTTTTTTGTATTACATTGTTGTTTTTGCTGTTAAAGAATGAATGACCCCAAGTCAGACAATCAAGCGATTGTGGGTGATGATGTAGAGAAAGATGAAGAAACATTAATCTGAAAAAAAAATGAAAGCATTTCGAATTCTCTAAATCTACTGCCTCCAGCAGAGATTTACAGGGTTGCTGAACCTCAGCACTCAGCAAATCACAAATTATACAGTAGCTCCAGAAACCTGGCAGCTGGCAGCCCCCACACATACACACAAGTTCTTTAAAGGTTAATAAATGGTTATTTGATAACGTCCCAGACAACATTCTGGTAACGAATAAAATAACTTTCTATCTTAACGTTCTGGTGAAGTTGTTGAGAATTGTTCTGGTAATCTAGATCTGCATTTGGATAATGTTGTCTTACGTTTAAATTGTTTACTTCCGTTGTAGTGTCCATTGGATATTATTAAAGCAAATAACAGTAAAATGTCTATTTATGGAAAACAAGCAATTTAAAAGTACAATTTATAGTATATGACCAACAATCATATTTTGCCACGCTCTTGCTGCCTGTCTTCTCAGCGTAAAACATTTTACACATTGTCACTTTCTTTCACTGGGTTTTGATTTTTGTTCAGATCTGTAATATTCCATTCTGGATTTGTATTTGGCTGCGGATTTTGATTCAACTTAAATCGTAACTTCCGAAGCTAATGTTTTGTAGCTCCACCACCTGCACTATCTGTTTAAGCTTTCAACCCAGTGCTGCTGCGTTAATGTCTGATTTCACCTGTGGATTCTTTCAGTTATGCAGTAACCCTGTCGATCTGATTTTGTGCATCTCATTATTCCTCCTTTGAAAAGTTCAGTGGACCGCCACCTTAACCCGGCACAAATTAGTTTTTTGCGATCTGCCAATGCTACTCCAATCACGTTTGTGTTAGCCTGACGCCCTGCGGAAATTCGGAAATTACTTTTACGTGTCTGTTACAGTATTGCTATACGTAATATTTCTGGAACAAAGTCTTCTAGCCCTTGGCGGTGATGGAAACAGACCTATGTCAAAAAGGGTGAATGGGTACAGAACAGCGTTTGTTACATTTTATTTATGGACACAATTTAGTTCCTATTTAGTTTTTTTTTTTTTTTGTTTTTTTGTTTGTTTGTTTTTTTACTTAACTGGAAATTTGAGTGTAACTTTAGCACCATGACACAGTACATTAAAAAACTTGGCAAAAAAAATCCATGATTGCCGATTATGTCAGATTATTAAAAATTACACCTCTCAACAAGATAAAAGGACGAATTAAAAAATCTCATCTAGTTGCGGGAAGAGCCCACATATAGCACAACAATTCAAATACTTTTTTCTTCTAAAAATGACTGTTTTTTTGTCAAACACCCACAGTAACTTACCATCTGGTAATTTAAAAGTGCATATTATTTTGTGCATTAGACTTTCAGAGAGAAATGACATAAGATATATAACTGAGAAGTACAACGTCCAATTATTTTATATATACTGTAAAGGTCATTCGATTTTTTGTTCTAGTTATCTGATTTTGTGTTTTATAGTAAAAAAAATATTGTTTATTTCATGCCTCCTGACAACTTGTACTGGATTAAATTGATTAATATAAAGAAAAGAAAAGCAATTAGAAATGTTGACATTTTCAGTCATTCAAACTGGACCATTAATACACAAAGCAAGTGAATCTCTACAGAAATGCACAGAATCAGACACTCTCCTATCCCAAAATCATTACGTAAGTATACTAATATACTTGAAAATTTAAATTCAATGTCACCCAGCAGTCTTTTGAATGTCAACATATAATTTGGTCATTTGTTGTTGTTATCATTTAATGTTGAATAAGATTGTTACACTTATCTTTTAAAGATGCTTTTCTGCTTCTTAGTAATTTTGTTAAAAACACCATCCCACCTACTCCCCGACAGAACCCAGTAACAACACTTTTAAGACAGAGTTTCATTTCTGGATGCCAATCCATGAGAGTCCGCTGTCACTCTCAAACATACACACATTTCTGGAGTCATCTGGAAGGAACAGTATGTGCTTCTGAACTATAGAGCCAAAATAAAAACTCAGATATCAAGGATATGCATTTGGTATAAGTATCAGCTCTTACTTACAAGTGAGTGAGTCCGCTCTAAAGTGTTTAAATGCACAAGTGTTCGAGGCTCATTGTGGCCCAGACTATAGTCCTTATTATGAAGGCATGATTGCTCCCACAGTGGTGCAGTGGTAGTGCTGCTGCCTCGCAGTTGGGTGGCCCAGGTTCGCTTCCCGGGTCCTCCCTGCATGGAGTTTGCATGTTCTCCCCGTGTCGGCGTGGGTTTCCTCCGGGCACTTTGGTTTCCTCCTACAGTCCAAAGACATGCAGGTTAGGTGGATTGGCGATTCTAAATTGTGTGCTTGGTGTGTTTGTGTGTGTCCTGCGGTGGGTTGGCACCCTGCCTGGGATTGGTTCCGCCTTGTGCCCTGGGATTGGCTCCAGCCAACCCCCGTGACCCTGTGTTCGGATTCAGAGGGTTGGAAAATGGATGGATGGATTCCTCCCACACCACATGAAGGATACAAAAATGGCTACAATTAGTAGTTGCTTCCTCATGAGTGTGGGCAGTGGCTCACATACATAAAACACATTTGGTAATGTGTTTCCTCCCTGGTATTTGACCAAAAGTGATATTCTGACTGACTTTTAGAAAAAGATTTCATACAGCCATTACGATACATTCTTAGCCCGTGCCTACTCGTAATTTTGACTTTAAAATACTGTTACACTAAGAACATTTAACAACGTTAAAATATTATCCAGCATAACACGAATAAAATAGTCACACATCTTAGTCACTTGTCTCTGCCAAATTACAGGTAGTTGTTAATATTTATCAACTCCTATAAAATGATTTTGCATCTTAACTGAACTAGCAAAATGAAACCTTTTATTGGCCTACTAAAAAGATTACAATATGCAAGCTTTCATGGCAACTCAGGCCCCTTTTTCAGGTAAAGCGCTAATCCGCAGTCATACCGACCTGAAGAGCCTGTCGCAGATTTACTAAAACTAGATTGTATGCATTTTAAAATGTCACTGTAGATAACTAAGGTCCTTTAGCATATTTTTGTTTAAAGATTCATGAAAATGACACTTTCCACCACATGTAATATTGTGGATGCCAGCTGCTACTTTACAATTAATTATTCTACAAAACCACATGAGCTGATTCATTCAGAAAAACAGAGAGAGAGAGACAGAGAGAGAGAGATTGAGAATGAGATATGAAGCTATGTGGAGGACAGCAACACATCAGGGACCTTGAAGTTGTTTGATTTTTGATTTTGAAAAAATAGGTGAAAGCAGAAATACTGTTCTTCAGTAGAATTTCAGTCTGCACTACTAGTGATATTCTGAGATTGCAGGCAGAAATACCATCTCATGATATCAATTCACTAAACAAATCACTTTCACTTGTTATTGTATTAGTTAAGCACAACGAAAGAAAACGAAAAGATACATCAGCTACAAAGCTTAATTACGACCTTGTTTAAAAACAATTTATTTTTACATATTTGAGCTGTTTTTTAATAGAATATTAGCTTATTGACTTCTGAATGACCCTTGCTATGTTTTCCAGTATTTGTTATTATCTTAACCTTGGCAAAAAATGTATATCCACGATTTCCAATTATGTCAGATTATCAAAATTTACACTTCTCAACAAGACAAAAGGAGAAATAAAAAAATCCCATCTAGTTGCAGGAAGAGTCCCCATATAGCAAAACAATTCAGATACTTTTTTCTTTGAAAAATGACTGTTTTTTGTCAAAAACCCACAGTATCTGAACATCTGGTACTGTAAAAGTGCATAACAATTATTTTTGTGCAATAGACTTTCAGAGAGAAATGAATACATATGATATATAACTGATAAGATCAATGTTATTGTTTAATGTTAATTGAAAAAGATTGTTACACGTATCTTTTAAAGACGCTTCCCTGCTTAGTCGCTTGTCTCTGCCAAATTACAGGTTGTTGTTAATATTTATCAACTCCTATAACATGATTTTGCATCTTAACTTCGTGAAAAGTCAAGCAAAATGACACCTTTCATTGACTAACTAAAAAGATTACAATATGCAAGCTTTCGAGGCAACTCAGGCTGCTTCTTCAATTAAAGTAGCGCTAAGCCGCAGTCGTACCGACCTGAACAGCGCCTGTTACAGATTTACTAAAACTATATTGTATGCATTTTATAATGCTACTGTAGATAACTAAGGTCCTTTAGCATATTTTTGTTTAAAGATGCATGAAGGTGACACTTTCCTCCACCATGTAATATTGTCGATGCCAGCTGCTACTTTAAATTGAATTATTCTACAAAACCACATGAGCAGATACGTTCAGAAAAACTGTGAGAGAGACAGAGAGAGAATGAGATAGATCTCTAGTTTGATTTTGTAAAAAAAACAGTTGAAAGCAGAAATACTGTTCATGGGTAGAATTTCAGTCTGCTGTAATGATATTCTGAGATTACAGGCAGAAATTCCATCTCACGATATCAATTTATAAAACAAATTACTTTCGCTTATTATTGTATTAGTTAAACACAACGAAAGAAAACGAAATGATATATCAGCTACAAAGCTTAATTACGACCTTATTTAAAAACAATTGATTTTTACGTATCTGAGCTGTTTTTCTCTTATTGACTTTTGAATAACCCTTGCTATGTTTACCAATATTTTGATTATCTTAAACTCTATACAGAAAGAAATTCTTTCTTTCCCTATGGTGTGCTCGCAGTAATAAGCAAAACCTATTCATGAT
Source organism: Polypterus bichir lapradei (assembly GCA_026402145.1). Taxonomy (NCBI): domain Eukaryota; kingdom Metazoa; phylum Chordata; class Cladistia; order Polypteriformes; family Polypteridae; genus Polypterus; species Polypterus bichir. Next base: position 1,807,256 of record JANRMT010062852.1, on the reverse strand, counting down.
GACTAAAGGAAAATGGAAATGTTTGCCAGTCTGTTTAGGAAATTGAAAAAGACAGACAGATTTTGCTCCATACTGAGCGTTTCATTACAGACACTTTTAAATTATGATTGCGTAGAGGCTATTTCCGTTATTACTAAAGAAAAGCTGAATTTTGAATACTGTGATCGTTTTATGGTATCATTTAAATCCACCATGTCTACCTTAAGCTCTAATGCGTTTCCCATGCTTACCAATTGGAGGAACTTACTCTACCAACAAAAAACAAAACCAAAAAAATCCCTTCTCATGTTATATTTCCTGCCAAACATTTTCCCAGCTGCTCTTTCCCTGCTTTTTAAAATATTGTCTGTATGATTACTATGCTGCATATTTATTTACGAGTATTCTGCATATCTCCCCACCTACAACATCAGATCATAACTTACTGAACATTGAAATTTATGCAAAGCAGAATGCTGATCTTTAAAAAGTTCTTGTTTATAAGGGTTTGTTATCGCACTTGTTTTGTCTCGTTTTGGTGTTTCTTACTTCTGAGACAGTAGAAAGAAGAGCAAATCGTTATGTATCCGTGCAGCATTTTTATCTTTACCTTTTATCTCATTGCATGTAAGCATTATGTTTTAGTGTAACTATGTACATTTTCCATTTTCAACAGTTATTTACTCACTGACCTATTTTTTTTTTTTTTTTTTTTTTTTTTTTGTAACACAATTTAGGTGTTCGATGTCAGGTAATCTTGAAGCAGTCCGAAGCAGAACAGAGACAGCCCGGCCAGTCCCTCAAACTGTCTTGTTCGATTTCTGGATTTACTTTCAGTGGCAGCAACAGCTACTACCTGAATTGGATCCGACAACCTCCGGGAAAAGGTTTGGAATGGCTGGCAAATGAAAGAGGGGATAAAGGTTATACGAACTACGCGAACTCAATTAAAGGGAGATTCACCATCTCGACGGATAGCAATGGCGCATATCTACAAATGAACGCCCTGACAGCGGATGACACGGCGGTGTATTACTGTGCTCGAGATTCACAGTGATGAGTGCAGTTGGCTTGTCTTTACAAAAACACGCCTGCTCAGTGTGTGCGATTTTCATTTAATCAAAAAAGCACATCTGTTCGTCGTACAGTAATATCAGAATTCATTAAAAAA
>JANRMT010062852.1:1788436-1798489 GCA_026402145.1 Polypterus bichir lapradei | reverse complement strand
CGACAACCTCCGGGAAAAGGGCTGGAATGGTTGGCAGTTGAAAGAGGCGATAAAGGTTATACGAACTACGCGAACTCAATTAAAGGGAGATTCACCATCTCGACGGATAGCAATGGCGCATATCTGCAAATGAACGCCCTGACAGCGGATGACACGGCGGTGTATTTCTGTGCTGGAGGGTCACAGTGATGTGTGCAGTTGGCTTGTCTCTACAAAAACACGCCCGCTCAATTGGTGTGATTTGTATTAACTGAAAAAGGGTACTCCACGTAGTTAATCTTAGAGTATATTGCTCTTTTTTATTACCCACATAATCCCGTAATATCATCAGAAATTAAAAGTAGTATCAGAAGTCATTAAAAATAGATTGCACTATAAGTTTTTGTTCGTTACAAATAACTTAAATAAAGTATCAACGTTAATTACAAAATAAGTGTTCTGTAGACATACGTTGAACTAATTACATTTAACAGAAACTGCTGTAGCGTTCTGGATGTTTTTAAACAAATCCGGATGCTGAATTTACAAAACTCCATCCACTTCCTTTATCAATGCAACTAGAACAACATTACATTTAGCTAAGGCTGCACTGTTCAAAATGTATTTATTTGTTTGATTATTTTTTATTACAAAACGACATATGGAACGTTAACAATCTATCTCACTAATTAATGGTGAGTAACCTCGATGAAGACAAAGAGACGCATTTTCAAATTCTCAGTTTAAATTGATAACAATTGTGTGGATAATTAATATGTTTCCAAATATTAGATTATAAAGGCAGCTATTAACTACTACTACTACTACTACTACTACTACTACCACTACTACTACTGCTACTACTACTACTACTAATAATAATAATAATAATAATAATAATAATAATAATAATAATAATAGTACTCATCATCATCATCATAATCACGTGTGATTTGTTTTCCAAGATATGAAATAATATCAGCGTTGAATGTCTGAAAAAATAACTTCATTTATTTTAACACTATGCGAAACTAAAGGTTACCATTATTTAATACACCAAAGAACTGATGAACGTGTACATACTACACTGGTGTAAATTAAAATGATGTAACTGACATTATATTTGTGGACCTAACTGAAAATATCCTTTCACAGAAATCTTCTGAATTTTTTTTTCTTTTTATACTTTACCTCATTTGCCTATTTCACAATAATTCCTTAACATTATTTTTGTTTTCAGTTTCTTAGCCCATTCATCAAGCTATTCATACTTTATCAAAAATGGTGACTCCAGTTCATATTTGCATGAAGCCAGGACAGGACATTCAGTATTGTGTTCAAGACAGGAACCATCAATGGGATTGATGTCAGGCCATTTCAGAGCATTTGTTCATTCATACCACACTATTTTTACAATGGATTAATCAACCTAAGCAGCAAAATGCCTGAATGTCAAACATAGGGTTTACCTGAACGCTTTATACAGATAATGACCAAACAAAAATTTTAAGCATGAGTGAAAAGTTGTGGTATAGCAGCTCTTGTTGTTTTTCATTTTGAAACCCTAAAACAGGAATCAATGCATTTAATTGTTTTAGTTATTTAGTTTTACAATTTTTGGATAACTATATATCAATAATAACTAGGTTTCATGCTCAAGTCTATTTAATTAACATCAGAAGTGCAATGTTTCGATTCTCTCCCCATTTCTTTTTCTTCTCTATTTTTCTGTATCCACCTACTAGACTCATCAATTAATTAATTTTTACTAATTTTAAGTTTTAGTCCATTGGCCATGCTCCCTTTCTCAGGGGTGGGGGTTGATTTGTTTTCAATCCTATTTTTTTGTAAAAATTGTTCTATGTGTATCTAATTATTACAATAAAATCAATTTTTAAAAAAAAGTGCAATGCTTTGGAAGTACTATATAAGAAACATCACCTGGATGTGTTGGGATGCATCATCAGTGAAGTATCCTGAGGTCATTGGGTGTTTCAGGTCTTGCAACATCATACACACTCGTTTAGGTGACCCAGCCAGGGTTGCTCAATCCCCAACTTGCGTCCCAGTAGTGATCCACGGATCAGCCCTCTTTACCCAAAGCCACCTTGAGGCTTTCTCTGTGGCTTCACTTGTGGATTCAATGGCCCTCTTTTTCGCCGCTCCTGTAATGCCCAGCCGTGTGAGGACTGTGCAGAGTGAGCGTCCTGCAAATCCTCTGCAGCCAACTTCTATGGGCTCATAGAGTACCTTCCAGCCTCTGTCCCTGCACTCCTCCCCCAGCTCCTGGTACTTGGCGCGTTTCCTCTCATTAGCTTCCTTGATACGCTCTTCCCAGAGCACTGTCAGTTCCAGCATGATCAGCTGTTCTGAAGCCTCAGAGGTAATGATGATGCCTGGCCAGACTGATGTTGTCACGATTTGCTGTGGGAACTTCAGCTGCTTTCCCAAATCAGCCTGCAACTGCCAGTCAGAGGCCTGTTATTACTGCTGCCTTTGCCTGGGATTGCTCTCTCGCTTTAACGAAGGTGCCTGCCTTCTTTCAGCCGTGGAGGAGTTTGCTTTTGTTGATGGCTGAAATCAAGCTTTCAGCAACTGCCTTGAGCACCTTGTCATGGTGCCACCGGTAGTGGCCATCTACCAGAGCCTTAGGGCAGCTGCTGAGTAGATGTTCTGGAGAGGCTGTTCCTGAACAAAGTGGACAAGAGGGTGTCTCACTCTTCCCCCAGACATGGAGGTTTGCTGGCCTTGGCAGGGCATCGTAGACTGCCTGCACCAAGAACCGGATGCAAAAGAAATCACCCTGCATGATGTCCAACCAGGTGATCCTTTGCTGGAGAATACTTTCCCACCTTGTCCACTCACCCTGTTGCCGGAGTCCTACTGCCCTGCTCACTCTCTTTTCCTCCGCCCCTGCTCGGACCTCTTCCTGGATTAGATGGACTCTTTCCTTGCCCTGGGCCTTACTGCACAGCAAAATCCAAAGTGTTAATTTCACACCTACAGTGTTAATTTTAACTCTTCTTCAGAGTTTATATAGGTCCACACCAAATCGAGTTAAAGTTACACTTTGTGTAGTGTTACATTTTCCACACTTGTCAGGTGTTGAAATCAACACTATAAGAGTTAATTTTTTAACACTAGCAGTGTTTTGAACATACAGTTGATGTAAACTAAATTCACGAAAACACTCTGCTGGTGTTAAAAAAATAACTCTTATGGTGTTGATTTTAACACCTGACAAGTGTGGAGTGTCAATATGTTAATAGTGAGTGTTAGTACAGTATATCTGGTATTGTATTATTTTAGATGCAATGTTAAGTTGCTGCACCTCACTTTATTTAGAAGCTAATGTCACATTAATAAAAGTTTCATGTATACACATTATACACCAGATTAAATAAAAAAAAACAAGAATTAAGACTTTTCAAAATGTTTGTTTTATTAAACAGAACTGTTTACAAAATATTTCAAAACTGATAAAACAAAAAAAAATCAGGTTTCCCAACCAAGAGCATTTTAATAAATCAAAAAGCCCAGTCTCAATGGCAATTTATAGAGGATACAAGGGTTAATTTACATATTTGTATATTTACATATAGGTTACGGCTGCTATTAATCCTTTTGTGCAAACACTGCTCTGTAACACTGAGCTCATCAACATGCATGGCAATTGTGTAAAAAATAAATAAGTGCTAATGGTGGTCATTTAAAAAGTATAGCATTAAATAAAACGCTCTAGACATTAGCCAGAGATTCTTCATAGGAGACGTTAAAAACGTAATGAACTGTGAAAGTTCATCAATGGCACTCAGGGAGGTGGTTCCTGCACAAGGGATGAGCTGCTTGTCCACAACCACATAAAAAAATGTTGATCCTCTTCTTGGTTTGTTCTACTGCAAGTAAGTATGGTTGGTGACCTTCTCTCCTGCTGAAATGTTGTTAAATGCTGGTACAGGACTATAAAAAATGACACATGATGCATTTAATAAATACACAGAAATTTCAAAACAGAACAGAATAATTTAATACATTAAACACTTCAAACAATGAATAACATTCTAACAGGTTGAAAATATGAAAAGTACTACACCTAAAAGTTAACACAGTAAGTATGGAGGTTGTCAGCAATTAGAACTTACAAGTGTTTGTAATTCATGTCATGTTCAAAGGGAAGAAGATAATATGCTAGAAAGCAGAGACAAGTACAGACCACTGCAATATGGTTAAAATTGATACTAAATTTACATGTCACCAATAAGACTAAAAAATTAAACATTACATATTGGTTTTGGTTGAAAAGCAAGAGAACAACTTCCTTCAGTACCAATCAACCAAAAAAAAAAATCTATGACTGTACAACACATTACAAAGACATTGATCTTGCATTAGTAAATTTACTTTATGTAAATGTACAAGCCTGTCAACAGCATCAGTTCGACTGATTGTAGCCTCGTTCCTCCAAATAGAACAGCAGCAAGAAAGAGGAAATGTCGCTGTTACAGTCTGATAGAAAATGAGAAGGGGTCAATGCTCAGAAATATTAATTAGTATGTAGAACAGAGAGCCTCACCTGTCATTTAAAATTTCAAAATACTACTTACCATTTTCAGACTGTTGTTTCTCTGTTGCACTGATATAACTTTGAACTTCTGCTGTCAAAGTGAGAAACTTTGCTTCTTTGATGACTTTCTGCTTAAATGCTGTCTCCTACTGCCCAAGCAATCTTGTAGATGTTTCAGTATTCAACAGCACAATAAAGTCTTGAATCACCTAATGAAATTGCATATAGAAAAACAACACAAAGCCATCATGTCTCAATCACACTTAATTCCTTAAACTAGAAATAAATAGAAGAGAATGTTTGTACTTACCAAACCTCCCAACTTCTCAGGCATTACTCGAGTTTGAGCTTGCAGACAGGTCCGGCTGTGTTCTCCCCAACCCTTCTACATCACTGGAGTTTGAAAGCGCATCAGTGCATGTACTTGGTGTTAAGGTAGAAGGGGGTGAAAATTGTTTATTCGAAAAGAGAACATCAATATTGATTAATTTTCAAATATTTTATGAAGACATTTGAACATTTCTGAATGAAATTATACACCATCAGAAACGTCCTTGTGGAGGACATCTTACTGTGAAGCATATCTGTGGGTTGCTCTGAATCAACTCTTGAAAAATATCTTCCTCCATATTAGTATCTCTCTCATCAAAGGAGAAATTTGATAATAAATGTCAATAAAATTAATTTTTCAAATCAGAAGAAACATTAGCTAATGCTTAATTAAATTCAAACCTACCTTCAGTTAGAAACTTTTCAAGTTTTAATCCAACTAGCAATTTAATGTATTTTTTACATGTGTGTAGTACAGACCCATGGCTTTGAAATGAGGTTGTTTGTGTTGGTATGTGGTGTAGTCCGTCTGCATGATGCGGTGAAGTGTGTTTTAAAACATTTTTTGAACCTTTGTCGTCCTGACACTGGGCCGCTTTGAGTTTAAGAAGTATTTAGACTGAAATATCCCTACATAATCTACTCAATCATTAATTTGCTAAAATAACAAGTAGTCTATTTCCATTTATCAAGGGATTTAATGTAGTAATATTAGCATGAAACTCTAACATTAAAAATCTCACTTACTGTATAAGCATAAAATGGCAATATACTTACTATTGTAAAAATGTACTGATTGAAATTCAATTGTTTTTTCAGTCATTAATTTGTTAAAAATAAGTATCATACTCACCTTAATTTATCTATCATCTGGCAGTGCAATCAGTAACGGCCACCATTAAAGTAAAAGGAAGTGCTGTTCCAGCTATAGCACCGGAAATCAAATCCACTCTTTGCTGGTGTAATGTACACCTACTCCCCAAAATAACACTCAATCTAAACACTCTGTAACACTCCAAGTGTTAATGTCCTCAAATCAACACCAGAATTAACACTTGTTAACTCAGAAAAAGTTAACACTGAAAAAACAACACTAAACTACACTGAAGATTTTGCGGTGTGACCTGGATCTTTGAGAAGTAGCCCAGACCTGCTCTACCTGTTGCCACGATGCCCACCAGAGCCTTCTGTGTCAGGTGTGACTCTGCCACCTCCACAGCCTTCTCCACCCTCCATTTCCTGCCTGTCCTCACCTCAATACCAGCTGCTGACACCTTACAATCCTTGGAGTCCCTGTACTGTAGGTCTTCTCTGGTGCGTGCCACCATGAATTCTTCAGTGAGGCCACTAAACGGTAGCCGCAGGGTGTTACTTGTCCCATACAGTGCTGCGCTGTTGAGGCTGCATGGGAGTCACAGCCATCCCCGAATAAAGCTGCTGATCTTCCTTTCCATGGACAACTGTTGAAAACGGGACTGCATAAACCAGCAAAGGCCACAGGACTCAGGGCAGGACTGAGTGCTGATAGATTCAGGCTTTAAACCTACCAGGCAGGCCAGACTTATCAACCTTGGGGAGCCACATCCCAAGCTCCTGGGTGGACTTCTGAATGGCAGCTGTGTCTTTCAGACTTGAGTCAAAGACTTTCCACAAAATCTTGACTGGCTGCTCTGTGATGGATGGGATGACTGTTCCCGCGATAGCAAATCGGTACTTATTAGTCACCTTTCCCTTCTTTAGCACCATGGACCTTGACTTGGAAGGCTTAAAACTCATCCTTACCAATGTGATGAGTCTCTTAAGTTCTTGTAGGATCCACCTTCTCCCTTGGACCGAAGGTGTTGTGATGGTGAGATCACCCATATAGGCTCTTATCAGGGGCTGTCGTACACCTGACTTATTCAAAGACCATCTGCATTCTACCTCAGCTGACTTGACCACCATATTAATGGCAAGGGCCAAAAGAATAATGGAAATGGTGCACCCCATTTTTATTCCCTTGCCAAGCCGATGCCAGTCTGATATTTCTAACCTAGAAGTGACCCCAATCCTGAAGTTTTTATAGTAATCCAGGATCAGACCTTTGACTTACCTGGGAACATGGTGGCAATGTAGTGCGAACTCAACCAGCTTGTGTGGTATAGACCCATAGGCATTGGCCAGGTCCAACCACAACACAGCAAGGTTGCCTCTGTTCTCATGACCCTCTCTGATAAGCTTAGTTACCACACCTGAATGCTCCAGGCAGCCAGGGACTCCAGGGATCCCCCCCTTTTGGACCAAGGGGTTGATGTAGTTATCCTTGAGGAGTCTTTGGGATACAATGTTGAAAAACACCTTTCCTTCTACACTCAGCAGATAGATCATTCGGAACTGGTCGATATTCCTGGAATTCTCCTCTTTAGGGACCCAAACTCCCTCAGCACACTTCCACTGGTCAGCGACTTTCCCTTTTCACCAAATCACCTTCAAGGTCTTCCATAGGAGCTGGAGAAGTGCAGGGCAGCGCATATATACGAGGTAGGGTACGCCGCTCAGGCCTGGAATGGAAGCTGCTCAGGCTGCCTTGATGACCTCCTCAACCTCCTTCAAACTCGGCTCACTCAGCTTGAACACTGTTAATGGGAGGGCAGGGTTTATGAGGGCTTCATTGGCATCGAGATCTTGATCCCGCCTAGGATCACTCAATGTATCCTGGCGGAAGAAATTCACTTCCTCCGATGAACACTCAAGACACCCTCTGTGCTTATCCCCCAGCAGTGGTTTCTTAAAACTAAAGAGGTTGGCAATAAAGGTCACACACCTCCTCATTCTCTCTCTTCCCTGCCTCCAGTGCCACTCTGCTCTGCAAAGGGCAATCAGCTTCTTCCACTGTCTTATGCTGCTTATTGAGGGTTTGAAGCTCTTGACATATCTGATGTGTCTTGAGGGCCCTGTGGTTCATTGTATATGAGGTAAACTTGGTCTTACCCTTCTCTATCTGACCAAACCTCTCAGAGGCATAACTAATGATGATCTTGGTCATTGTTTGGAGTCACCTGTTGACATCTCCTTGTCTGTGGCTTGGATAATGTTAGACATGTCCTCATCAAACTGCATCTAATCTCTCCTGTTTGCTGACTGGAGGCCACTTAGTCCGCTGCTGTGAAACCTGGGAGTCTCAGGTGCATGGAGGGACTGGACTCTGTGGGCTGCTTCCCAGCCAGGCTCCTCCTGCGTTTCACCAGGTCCAAGACCTGTGGGTTGCACCTCCTTCTCCCACTCCAAACACTTCATTCTGGCCTGATGGATTCTTTGGCCACATTGGTTTATGCACAGCTTTCTGCACATGCATGTTGTACTTGTAGTCTGTCTATTTACATGGGTAGTCAATCTTTTATCCATCTGATCTGAGATCTCATCCCCCCCAAAGCAATTTCTTGATTGCTTTGGACAAATTCTAAAATGAAACTGATACTTCTCATAACCACTTATGTAAACCTGTACACTCTTAAGTCATTATCTCACAAAATAATATTATTTCTCATTGTTTTTACTCTTTTACAAATGATTTAGTTTTGGTTTGTACATAGGATTAGGTATCACAATCTAGAATTTCACATTCTTGAATAGATAATTTGCTTTTCTGCCTTGCCCTTGTGTTGAAGGGCAAGTCAGCAGTGAGAGTGTCATGGGTTGGTATGGAAGAGAGGATGTGCGCAGTAGGAGTAATGATTGGATGAGCAGTGTGGTGGGGAGCGGTCAAGTCTTAATAACAAGGACACAATGGAAAATGTTTTTTAATAATAATAATAATAATAATAATAATGTGTTTAGTTTAAAAAGATAATTTCCCATGCTCAAAGCACTTTACAGAAATTCAGGAAGAACAATGGGGCATCTATACAAATAAAAGGCAAAGCACTCACTGACTCACTGACTCACTCACTCACTCACTCACTCACTGACTCATCACTAATTCTCAAACTTCCTGTGTGGGTGGAAGGCTGAAATTTGGCAGGTTCATTCCTTACAGCTTCCTTACAAAAGTTGGGCAGGTTTCATTTCGAAATTCTACGCGTAATGGTCATAACTGGAAGCTGTTTTTCTCCATTTACTGTAATGGAGATGAGCTTGAACGCCGTGGGGGCAGAGTTTCGTGTGACATCATCACGCCTCCCACGTAATCACGCAGTACATAGAAAACCAGGAAGACCTCCAAAAAGCGCTGAAGAAAACATGCATTATATAATTGAGAAGGCAGCAAAACAATAAGAAGCGAGCGAGTGACATATACAACCATATTCATGAGTTCTGCTACTTCGGAAACAAAGCACGATGTAAACCTAAACTTTAAATTAAGTTCATAGACAGGCTGCCGCTGGCGTTTGTAATTTAGTGCCTGCCCATATAAGGCCGTCCATCAGCGGCAATCCAATAGAAACACTGCTACTAAATATTCATGGGTAAATGACTGTGCTTATGCAGAGGAAGATGAGATGGTCAGGGTGGTGTTTGGCACAAACTCAGTGAAACTGCGAGAGAAAGTTTTAAGTGCCGGGACTTCGGTAACATTAGATACAGCCATGGACATAGCATGACATGGCACCAGCACAGCTGGGAAACTTCGATGCATGTACACCGAGCGGCTCACGTAAACTGACGCAGTGCACAGACAAAAAGCAACAGTTCCAAAGAGCGCTGAACAAAAACCGAATTACACAATTGAAAAGGCAGCAAAAAATATGAAGCGCCTGATACATACAAGCATATTCATAAATGCAGCTACTGCGGAAACAAAGCACACGGTGGAAAAAGTCAATGTCCCGCTAAAGGAAGACAGTGTAAAAAAAAAAACCTGTGCATGCAGTGTGTCAGGTCTCAGATAAAGAAGAAGACGAGCTGTTTATTGATGCAGTAAGAAATGAATCGATGAATGAAGCCTGTCATCAACAATTGACAAACACGGAATGTAACTTGAACACAACACATCCTACAAATACGAACCTGATTGAAAGAAATAATGATAATCAAATCCTTGATGACAGCAACACTCAGTAACACTCACAAAACAAATACTGTATATTGACAGTCATGTTACGTTATTTTTAAAATGTTCCCTTTTCTTTTTCATAGCTTTTTTAACACACTACTTCTCCGCTGCGATACGCGGGTATATATATATGTATATATATACCCCG
>JANRMT010062852.1:1753315-1788336 GCA_026402145.1 Polypterus bichir lapradei | reverse complement strand
ACAATCATGTTACGTTATTTTCAAAATGTTTCCTTTTCTTTTTCATTACTTCATTAACACACTACTTCTCCGCTGCGAAGCGCGGGTATTTTGCTAGTATACATATAAAATTGGATGCAAATAATATCCACATAAAATGTTACATACAGATAAAATACAGGATACACAAAGCATTAAAATAGAACAAAACACAAAAATACAAAACACTACAAGAAAACCCTGAACAAATTTGGGAGATGAAAACTAATTATCCTGAGCACCTGGACAGAGAGGGTAAACTGAAAAAGGGGTAAGTTAAACGTCTAACAGAAATAATGTGCTGGGTTGCCAAGAGTCTGCTGCCATATATATATATGTTGTTATGCACCTAAAAAATATATATATGCTGTTATGCACCTAAAATCTGGAATAGCCTGCCGATAGGAATTTGCCAGGCTAATACAGTAGAGCACTTTAAAACACTGCTGAAAACACATTACTTTAACATGGCCTTCTCATAATTTCACTTTAACTTAATCCTGATACTCTGTATGTTCAATTCATCATAATAACTATTCATGGTGGCTCTAAAATCCGTACTGACCCCTACTCTCTCTTCTGTTTCTTTTTCTGGTTTCTTTGTTGGAGCGGCCTGCGCCACCACCACCTACTCAAAGCATCATGATGCTCCAACATTGATGGACTAAAAGCCAGAAGTCCACGTGACCATCATCATCAAGTCCTTCTGTGAGAACCCTAAATACAAAGAGGACTATTTCATTTATGTTAGGTAGAATGCCCAGCGGGGACTGGGCAGTCTAATGGTCTGGAATCCCTACAGATTTTATTTTTTTCTCCAGCCCTCTGGAGTTTTTTTTTGTTTTTTCTGTCCACCCTGGCCATTGGACCTTACTCTTATTCTATGTTAGTTAATGTCGACTTATTTTATTTTCTTACTGTGTCTTTTATTTTTCTGTTCTTCATATGTAAAGCACTTTGAGCTACATTTTTTGTATGAAAAAGTGCTATATAAATAAATGTTGTTGTTGTTGTTGTTATATGCAAATCATTTTTTAACTGAAGCAGAACTGTTTCAAAGCTGTGCAGTGCTCTGAAAACCAGATTGAAAAGGTTCCATTAGTTTATTACAAGTTAAGTTTTGCCAGAGTGGTGGCTTCGTGGCTAAAGAATCTGGTATGATAGCTTGAAACTTGCTAGTTCAAATCCAGGCAGTAACAGACAGAATGCTACTCCATTGGGCCCTTGATAGAAGGCCCTTAACCTGCAATTGCTCCAGGGCTGCTGTACAAATAAATGACCCTGTCTTCTGCCCCAAAAACTCTGAGTAAGGTGGGGCATGCTTAAAAGAGAATTTCCCCTCAAGGATTAACACAGTATACAAAGAAAAAAAAAATAACCAGAGAGTTAGGAGGCCACAACACACTGGAGTATTGGTAAGTGAAACCTTTTGAGACAGTTTCAAGGAATGTATTTATTATTGTTTCAACAGTCGGGATTTTAGTGTGAAGGAAGTTTTTGATAAGTGTGGTGGGGATGGGGTCAAGTACACAAGTAGGTGGACTAATTTTACAGAGCAGATCATAAGTAAAAGTAGATGCAGCTTGTGAAAATTTGGTTAAGGCCCTCAATGGAGAGAGAAGACAGGGAAAATATGCATGGAAGATTGATTTGTGTTAATTGAATTGTTTTATTTTTAATTTTATCACTGAAAAAGTGAAGAAAGTTTCTCCAGTCTGCAGTGGAAGTGGTGATCAGATGCAGGTTGAAGTAGTTTATTAACAACAGAAAGCAAAACCCTCAAGTTACCATGTCAACCCTCTATTATCAAATTAGATTAGATTAGATTAGACAACCTTTATTAATCCCAAGCGTGACAAGTGTCCTGGTCACACTCACAGGAAATCTAACTTAGACACCATTAATATATCCAACTACGCCACCCAGTTTTATTAAGAGACTGGGAACTCTTGAGATTTATATTATTAAATAGCACACAGGGTTCTTTAAGTTGGGTGGTAAGTAAACACACAATGAAAGACACAACAGTAATTTCAGGAAAAGCAACAGTAACTTCTATTACACAAGACAATAAAGTAAATTAAAAAAGATAAACGAACATAACAAAATCATCTAACAATATCAGGTTTGAAATTCCTTTTTTTTTAAAAAGGAAAGCACACATTCCACACTCTAAACAGAATTGGAGGATACAACCTTTAGCGGTGCAGAATCCAGTTTGCGCACTGTGTTAACCCAACACTTAAGCATTCAACTGTCCGCGGATGCACTCTGTTCACCGAACACTCGTTTCCCAACAGAAGTTTTATCAAAATCGTGGAATTCCTGTCAGCGTCTCTTCGTCGTTCCTTTTTTTCCACTCTGGGCTCCTTGTGTTGCTGTGATCTAGGCATGTCTCATTTCTCGTCTGCCAGCTTTGCTCAGTCCTTTCATGCGTCTTCCCTCTCCCGCTGGACCCACAACTGGAGTCTCCTTATGGAGCTGTCTCTTCCTCTCTGGAAGTAAGTGTTGCCGTCCTTGTGCCTCAAGTCATGCCCGCCATGTGCCCTCGTCTGCCTGCGAGCCCCTGTGCTCTGTCTGAGTGTCTTGGCAGTGTTCTCAGTGGACTGTCTCTCTCCTTGCCTTCTCCTGCCCAGAAGTTTAAATGTCCTTCAGTCCCTGCCATTATCAGTTCTGGACAATCAGTTTAAACAATGGCACATCTAATTTTCCTGGGTTTAACAATTATGAATGCTAGTCTCCAGTCTGCCTGTGAATGAGAGTTAGTTGCAGAGAACTCACCAACAGCTCCGCAAGTTGCTTCCTTGTGTCCTGCATAATTACATTCTCCTTCCAGCAGTGGGGCCTCTTGATGCACTTCCCCAAAAGTTTTATCTGGGTTGTGGTGCACAAATATCCGCAGTGCTTGTCGCAGTCCACTGTCTTGGAGGCCCAACAACAGCTGATCTCGCAGCTGTATATCGGAGGGGGCTTTGGCTGGGCTAAGCTGTTGTAACCTGCAATGAAGTTCCCTCAATCTAAGAACAAATGCCCTAAAAGGTTCATTAGTCCTTTGTGCACAACTGTAAAATTGGGACATCAGAGTAGCTAACAGGACTTGGTCATCATATAATCCATCTAGAAAAAGAAAAATCTTTGTTAAAAAAGGTCCCCTTCTGACACAAGGAGAAATTTAGATGCAGCAGAAAAATAAAACAACAGGGATACAGACTCACAGAATTAATGATTCAGGTGTACAATCAATCAATCAATAAATAAATAAATACATACTGTATATATTGTGCAGAAACTTCAAAATTACCTGAAAGAGTATGTCAGCATTGAATTGTCTGACAGCAGTGGGCAGAAAAGATCCCCACAGGTGATTTTTAGCACATTATGGTGTAATGAGACTCTGGCAAAAAGTGCTCCAAGAAAGTGCATTCTTAAGGGGATAGGAGGAGTTTTCATGGTTCTGCCTTATTGTACATTCTTGGCTGCAGTCAGTGCATCTCTGTAAACCCTTTGATGGTTGAAGAAACCCTTGGCGTGCATAGTAAGGCCATTCTTAAGTGATAGTCTATAAGGGCGTCGGCCTGCTGCTTTCATAGATCATAATTATTAATTACACCATGAAACTGAATGCTTAATAGAAACCTCCTATTGTTTTAAAGGAGCCATTTTATCTATTTATAAATGAAGGTCTGAGTTAAAGTGGTGAACAAGAATATCTAATGTGGATTGAATAGGGGATGACAGAAAAAGGATAGAAATTCATCCAGCAAAGATAGAGGAATGGATATTTTTTAAGTTTCTGAAAGAAAGTTGATATTTGCATTTAGGAGGAGGAAGAGGCATCCAGACAGTGAAAAGTAATACATCAGATGTACAGATCATGTCTAAGATGGGTACACCAGAGTGGGTGGAAAAATCAAAATGCTGTGGAAAAAAACAAAAAAGTCCAACAGTGATAGAAATTCATTTGTCAGTTTACATTTAGGACTGTCATTGTAAATACTAAAATCACCTACAAAATAACTTTCTTGGAAAAAGAAATTGATTTAGCAATTCATCATTCAAATAAGACGAAAACACCTATTGTGTTTTGGGAAACAACAGAGAACAACAAGAAAGAAACGACCAGATTGCATTATTAGTTTGAGAGCCGGACTCTCAAAAGACAAAGGACATTCAATTGGTTTTCTTTTGATGTTTAGCTCAGATCTAAGAGTTACAGTGTCCCCTCCACCTTGTCCTGAGCTCTGAGCCTCTGTAAAGTAAACATATCTGGATGTTTACTTCGATTATAAACGCAAACTCATTTGGGTTTTCCCAAGCTTCAGTTAAACTTCACATATGAAATTTTCAATGTGTAATGAATTCCGAAAATACCAGTGCTTGCCAGTTATACAGTAGACCTTGTGTAAAATAAGGCAAATTTAATGGCTGAGAGTTCATTGTTCACAGATTCACTTCCAGTGTTAATTTGAATATAATCAGATTTGCCACATTGATATGATGGAATATTCCAGAAAAAAAAGACTGCTGGTTAATTTTCCAGTTGCATCCTAGCAAAGATGGCATTCTGATCCATGGTGTAAGTACTTTTAGCACTGCAAATGTTTTTTAGGGCATTCAAGTCTGACCATTTGCTCTGGACAAATTGTTTAATACGCAAAAGTTTATCATGACAGTATTTTACTTCGTTGAGGTTACCAAACAGAACCTTCTTGAAGGATGATGCTACCATCTTGCAACATAGGATAGAGCGTATTTAGTAACTGCTCAACCGGGAATAATGCCAGACAGCACAATTGAAGCAGGTCCTCAGTTCAGAAAAAACACATCCCTGGGTGAACTACCAACCCTGAAAGAGATCCTTCAAGCCATCAAGCAAATGAAGGATAACACAACTTGCAGTCTTGATGGCATTTCTGCAAATATATTTAAAGCTGGTGGTAAGGGATTCATTTACAAGTTTTAATAGAACACTAGCAATATCTGGATGGATGAAGAAATTACACTTCAAAAATGCTGACATTATCATTATTAGTAAAAAAAAGATGGCACTTTACCATTAGACATTCCAGCAGTGTGAGCAGTGATTTGAAGCTGCTGCATCATTTGTGCACCATCCGTTGTTCACATAAACACACAGACCATCTCCGCACAGCTTATCAGTTGCTGAAACATTTCTGTTCACTCAGAAAGAGGGCTGTCTATCCAACTGACTGGCCACGTCAGAAATGTTATTATTCAGCCACATTTTGGTGCAGAAAAATGGAACAGCCTCTCATGGGATTACATCAGGGATCGGCTCTGAGCCCTTTCTTATTTGCAATAGTGATGGACAGGTTGACAGATGAGATCCGACAAGAGTCCCTGTGGACTATATTGTTTGCTGATGACACTGTGACCTGTAGCTATAGTAGGGAGCAGGTTGAAGAGACCCTGGAGAGGTGGAGATATGCTCTAGAGAGGAGAGGAATGAAGGTCAGAAGGAACAAGACAGAATACATGTGTGTAAATGAGGGGGAGGTTATTGGAATGGTGAGAATGCAAGGAGTAGAGTTGGCGATGGTGGAGCTTAAATACTTGGGATCAACAGTACAGAGTAATGGGGATTGTGAAAGAGAAGTGAAAAAGAGAGTGCAGGCAGGGTGGAATGGGTGGAGAAGTCAGGAGTAATTTTTGACAGACAGGTATCAGCAAGAGTGAAAGGGAAGGTCTACAGGATGGTAGTGATACCAGCTATGTTATATGGGTTGGAGACTGGTCACACTGACCAGAAAGCAGGAGACAGAGCTGGAGGTAGCAGAGTTAAAGATGCTAAGATTTGCACTGGGTGTGATGATGATGGATAGGATTAGAAATGAGTGCATTAGAGGGTCAGCACAAGTTGGACAGTTGGGAGACAAAGTCAGGGAGGTGAGATTGCGTTGGTTTGGACATGTGCAGAGGAGAGATGCTGGGTATATTGGGAGAAGGATGCTAAGGATAGAGCTGCCAGGGAAGAGGAAAAGAGGAAGGCCTAAGAGAAGGTTTATAGATGTGGTGAGAGAGGATATGCAGGTGATGGGTGTAACAGTACATAATGCAGAGGACAGAAAGATATGGAAGAAGATGATCCGCTGTGGCAACCCCTAATGGGAGCAGCCGAAAGAAGAAGAAGATGTTACTGACTTTTCTTTCTTCATGCTTTTGTTTATATCAAGCCTTATTAAGTGTCATTGTTTACATTATTTTTTATAAGTTTATTTCTGCTTATTGTTCTTTTTTTCTCAATTTCAAACATATTTCACCACAATCAGACATTGCACTATAATATTTATATTTTTATATTAGTATTTTTTTAGTGATCATTAATTTACCCCTTCCATTTCTGCGTGATGGTCTGTGAAAAGAAAAAATACATTTTTAATTCTTTTTAATATTCTGTACTTGTGACAGCATTATGACTTTTTTCCCAGTATTATTTTTCTGTGACAAATCATGCCATGGTTTTTCATCATATTCCTAAGAACCCCCACCTACACTCTTAAAACTTAATGTGCCAGAGTGGTTCTTCAGGGCAGTGCCATAGGGGAATCATTTTTGGTTCCCAATACATCTATCCACATGAAGGTCCCATATTTAGATCCAAAACAAACTCCATACTGTAAACAATCATGCAGATGATAATAAATTTGTGAAATACCAAGGGCTCATGACTTTAAAAGGTTTTTGTTGCTTACAATAGCATAAGACAGTTTTCTTAATCTGTTACTGTTCTGCCATGTAGCTTTTTTTTTTTTCCTACATATTAGGATGTTTTTCAAAACCTAAAGAACCAACTTCATATGCAAAAAACTCTTACCAGAATGAAATGGTGCTTGGTCAAGCAATAGATATGGAACCACATAGCCCAATAATTAATCATAAAAATACCATTAATGTATCATAATTTTTAAGAGTGTATCCACTTTCCTGAATCATTTTGGCTCACTACAAGGCTGTTGAAATCTAGAATCTATTGTATATTTAGATTCCCAGATGCAAGGGAGTAAAAAACCTGTGATAGGACACCAGTCTATGTGATTTCTCACTTACAGTGACTTGCAAAAGTATTCGGCCCCCTTGAACTTTTCCACATTTTGTCACATTACAGCCACAAACATGAATCAATTTTATTGGAATTCCACGTGAAAGACCAATACAAAGTGGTGTACATGTGAGAAGTGGAACGAAAATCATACATGATTCCAAACATTTTTTACAAATAAATAACTGAAAAGTGGGGTGTGCGTAATTATTCAGCAAACTGAGTCAATACTTTGTAGAACCACCTTTTGCTGCAATTACAGCTGCCAGTCTTTTAGGGTATGTCTCTACCAGCTTTGCACATCTAGAGACTGAAATCCTTGCCCATTCTTCTTTGCAAAACAGCTCCAGCTCAGTCAGATTAGATGGACAGCGTTTGTGAACAGCAGTTTTCAGATCTTGCCTCAGATTCTTGATTGGATTTAGATCTGGACTTTGACTGGGCCATTCTAACACATGGATATGTTTTGTTTTAAACCATTCTATTGTTGCCCTGGCTTTATGTTTAGGGTCGTTGTCCTGCTGGAAGGTGAACCTCCGCCCCAGTCTCAAGTCTTTTGCAGACTCCAAGAGGTTTTCTTCCAAGATTGCCCTGTATTTGGTTCCATCCATCTTCCCATCAACTCTGACCAGCTTCCCTGTCCCTGCTGAAGAGAAGCACCCCCAGAGCATGATGCTGCCACCACCATATTTGACAGTGGGGATGGTGTGTTCAGAGTGATGTGCAGTGTTAGTTTTCCGCCACACATAGCGTTTTGCATTTTGGCCAAAAACTTCCATTTTGGTCTCATCTGACCAGAGCACCTTCTTCCACATTTTTGCTGTGTCCCCCACATGGCTTGTGGCAAACTGCAAACAGGACTTCTTATGGTTTTCTGTTAAAAATGGCTTTCTTCTTGCCACTCTTCCATAAAGGCCAACTTTGTGCAGTGCACGACTAATAGTTGTCCTATGGACAGATTCCCCCACCTGAGCAGTAAATCTCTGCAGCTCGTCCAGAGTCACCATGGGCCTCTTGGCTGCATTTCTGATCAGCGCTCTCCTTGTTCGGCCTGTGAGTTTAGGTGGACGGCCTTGTCTTGGTAGGTTTATAGTTGTGCCATACTCCTTCCATTTCTGAATGATCACTTGAACAGTGCTCCGTAGGATGTTCAAGGCTTTGGAAATTTTTTTGTAGCCTAAGCCTGCTTTAAATTTCTCAATAACTTTATCCCTGACCTGTCTGGTGTGTTCTTTGGACTTCATGGTGTTGTTGCTCCCAATATTCTCTTAGACAACCTCTGAGGCCGTCACAGAGCAGCTGTATTTGTACTGACATTAGATTACACACAGGTGCACTCTATTTAGTCATTAGCACTCATCAGGCAATGTCTATGGGCAACTGACTGCACTCAGACCAAAGGGGGCTGAATAATTACGCACACCCCACTTTGCAGTTATTTATTTGTAAAAAATGTTTGGAATCATGTATGATTTTCGTTCCACTTCTCAAGTGTACACCACTTTGTATTGGTCTTTCACGTGGAATTCCAATAAAATTGATTCATATTTGTGGCTGTAATGTGACAAAATGTGGAAAAGTTCCAATGGGCCGAATACTTTTGCAAGCCACTGTACAAACACCAATACTCAAAAACAGCAGGCTTTGTTACAGTCACTTATTAACTTAACAAGACCCATTTTAAAATGTTGCAAGACTACAGAGAATTGGGTGTGTACATAGGCATGAGGATAAAGATTGGCAACGGTAGAGATGAAACACAGGTCTTGCACCTCCCTTTTGTACAGCTGACTGAGAAATTGTTACAGTGTTATATTATTTAACATGCACATCTGAGGTAATGCATTTTAATACAATGCTTTAGTTTAGAATACAAAGAAAGTATACATCATGCGGTTAATTTAATTCTACTGTTGATTTTTTAAATAAATAATATTTAAAAAAACTAAAATTATTGCAGAAAGAACAAATTGTTAAAGGGAAGGAATGAATTACAGAGAATATACAAAATATAATTAGTCAAGTTGTCTTTCTTAATCAAACAGTAGATACAATGTGTGTGTTAAGTAAAAGCTTTTTTTGCAAATCCAGCCTTTTGATTTATGCAAATATCTTAGCCTTGCTGCTATTTCTAGAAGTCTCAGCACTTTCAAACACGAGTTTGTCATCTCCCAAGATCGTAACGGAGAGAGCGCTGCTTCTTTATATATTTACTATGTTCCATTTTGGTGCCTTTGTTGCATTTTTATTTTTGACACGTGCGTGAGTTACAACGCTGATAGAGCAACAATTAGGCTATTGAAAGATTCTTATTTTTATAAATGATTATTTTTCATTTCTGTAAACAGGTGTGCAATCTACAATAAAGAGGTCACAAGATGATGCTCTAAACTGTAAACCTGGCGAATCCGTGAAGCTGTCGTGTCAGGTCTCTGATTTCTCACTCAGTGACACCTGGACCTGCTGGATCCGACAAAATCCAACACGACCCTGGAGTGGATCGGAGAGATTAATGGGGCAGGCAACAGAATTAACCTTGCGGCGTCTTTTAAAGAAAGATTTACAATTTCTAAGGACAATTCCAATAAAATGTTGTATCTGCAAATAAACAGCCTGCAGATGGAGGACATCGCCAGTTACTGTTGTGTTAAATACAAACAAGTCAATGGAAATCCGTACGGAGGCTGTACAAAAACAAGTACTGAAATATTGGGCTGAAACTCGGAGTAAATCACAAAAAAGTGGCAATTAACCAATCGACCTTGATTCCGGTTAGTACAGACGTGGTAGTTGTAGACCTATAATTCAAATTAGCGAAAAAAATAACCCTTTAGTACCAACACTGTTCGATTGTTCGATTGTGCTTTTCGAAGAACACAGGCTGAAAAAGAGTAATTATTAGTATTATTATTAAAATACAGAAAGTTATAAACAGTAATATCATAATAAATAGCCATACAAATCTAAATATGTCAATTTAATAATAAGAACAATACTTTAGAAATTGTAGATTTTTCTAAGGTCATTTTTACCATTTGTTTCTTCTTGATTTAAAAAAAAAAATCAGTTTAGTAAAAACTGAAAGCTAAAAGCATTTGACTGCTTTATTTGGTAATATAAAATCCAGTTATGTATTGCTTAATAATATGCGTGTTCATGCTTCAATGTGTCATATTCATATCTTGCAAAATATCAACAAAATATAAATTCCCTAAAAATACTATTGATACTATGGAAGCATACAAGTTTGTGTTGCTGGCTAACATCTAGAATCTTCATTTCAAATCCCAAATAGTCATCGTATACAGGTAACGTGCACAGTTTCCAAATGTCTCATTTCTTTCCAAATCTTGAAGACGTACATTTTAAGTTGACTGGTATGTGTTATGCCTATAGTTCTTAGCTTGCATGCTTTCCTACCAAGATATTCATCCCACTTCTCTTTTCTGCATTCCTATAGTGAAATTACCTAGTGTCACACATGCAAGTAGGAGGCAGCTAAAGGGTCTGAGTAATTGTAATAAAACATCCGACCAGGGGGAGGTGGAGTGCGCTGACTGTCTTTCTCAGTTCCCTACAGACCTTTCCTGTGAAATCCTGCAAGGTTCTGGCGCCTCAGAAGACATCACTTCCACAGCTGGCCCCTTTGCTGACGTCACTTCCACTACTGGTTCCGGCCCTTTTGATGACATAATTTCCTCTATGGGCCTTAAAGCCTCCATCTTTGTCTATTGTAATCAGTTCTGTTGTGAACTCTGTTCTACGTATGCACATCGTGCTTAAAAACTTAAACCTTTGCAGCTGGGAAAACAATATACGGGTGGCTGCCCCAATTCTTTATGATGTCTGATAGATATATATTTTTTAGTCTTTTGTATACTACTGATATTCACTAATTGGAACTGACAAATATCCCCACAAGACAAATGATATCCTCGGCACATCCTCTGAAGTTTTGAAATAGCCCTGGAGAGATAAAATAACATCCCTGGAAACTTGATTTTTAAGCTTTCCTCACTGTGACACAGACAGTGGGGTGTAGTGGTTAAGTCTTTGGACCTCAAGTTCTGTGGCTGCAGGTTGAACTCCTGCTACTGACATCGTGTGACTATGAGCAAGACACTTCACCTGCTTGCCTCCATTTGGAGAAACAAAAGAAATGTAAGTAACTGCATCTCAAATGATATAACCTGCCTTGATAAAGGTAGCTATTGGTTTTGTATATGTCCTGAAGAGAGGACAGCTTGATGCCAGTAGCATTTTATGCTGCACTCACTACCCTCTGCTACACCTTTTGATGCTCAATAAAATACTATGAAATGTAATTTCAATTTATCAAGCTTTTGTCAAGGTTTTCTGGCCATTTCATGTTCACATTAGATGGCTGCTTTGGGTGCAAGGTAGGAAATGGTGATAGGCTGTTTGTATCATCCTATTTTTAGCCTGAAATCAATTTATGATGTTAGTAGAGTCAAGTGTCTACATTTTTTCACCCTAACTATAAGGCAGATTTCAAAATATTTATTTCTTTTAAATACAGGTGTAAATGTATCAATTGCTTTGAAAATCCCTTTCATTTTCCTAAAATTGAGCAACATTATAAAAGATTGCTACAAGGCCAAAGAAAAATTGCAGTCCTATGAGGCAGAGGCCATTACTGTATGGCTTCCAGTTTTTTTAATGGACTGTCTACTAGTGGAAGAAAGCCATGTCAACATGATTGAAGATCTACTTTTTCAGCAGTATACATCATTAACATGGGAACTCCACATGGCAGTGTACTGAGTCTTCTGTACTCATTGTTTACCTCTGACTGTGTGACTAGACATGAAATTTGCTGATGTCACCACCATTAAAGGCCTAATCACCTACAAGAGTAATGTACAGAGAAAAGGTCTACCTGCTGACTCAGTTATGCCAGAACAACATCCTGATTCTTAATGTCAGCAAAAATAAGGAGCTGCTCATAGATTGCAGAAAGCAAAAAGAAGACCACTTTGACATCCACATCAAAAGGAATGCTGCTGAAAGAGTGAAAGGTTTAAAACTCCTTGGATTGTATAACACTGGTGAACTGAAGTGGACACAACCCATTTTGGCTCTTGACAAAAATGTTCACCAGTGCCTCTACTTTGTTAGAAGTCAGTGGACAGCTCAGATTTCTCAATTTTGTTGTCAAAAACTTCTATAGGTGCACAGTGGACTCCATTCTCACTGGTGGCATCATGGTACCTACTGTACTTGGCTTAACATCATAAGGCCTTGCAAAGGTTGCTTACAGTATAATTGGCACCAAGCTGCCTTCTTATTAGGGCGTATTCCACACTCACTGTCTAAGAAAGGAAAACAGAATAATTAAAGACCTCAGCCAAGAACAAAAACTATAATTTAACAAAAGTGCATAACGCAGGCTTTATTGGAATATGTTTGCGAGACAGAGTGCTAGTCAAGATAACTTCAGACCCATGAGGATATCAAAGAAAGGTGCTGAAGGTACACATAGGGCAAGAAAAAAATCAAATAATTTGAAATTACTTAAATTGACAGGTAACATGGCTAGTTGCATATAATTGTACATATGCAGTATACATTATTTTGTATTCTAAGTACTGTACAATTTTTATTAATTGTATTGTATTTTTGTCGTTCGTTCTGATGAGACATTCAAGCTGGAATTCCATGATAATATGTACATCTGACAATAAACTTGACTTGACTTGGATGTGTCACCAGTCTGTTGCAGTGATTGTTTATGCATTGCCAGTTTTAAATCAACATTTAATCTAATGAGGAAATGTTCGAGATCTTGCACACAAAAAGAGCACACATGGTGAAACATACCTAGGCCCAGAGAGAAAGAGCAAACTCTATACAGATACAGACAAGATGAAGAGTTTAGACTGGGGTTCAAAATAAGTGAGGTAAAAATGCTAATCACTGCATTATCCTCGCTGAATTTTGTTAAACTACTGTATGCGAATAATCTACCATATCACTTTATAACTGATGATATTTTATTTTACGATAAAATGTCTCTATTAGGTAATAAAAAAAAACTATGAAATATCAACCATAAATGACTCTAATTATTCACAAAAATATGACATTTACTTTACCAGGAAAAGCAACTTAAGAGATTTCAAAAGCTGTACAGGAAGTCAAGATTTAGGCAGTTTTAACATATTGCCCGTTTTAACATTTGCCAGGTAAAACTAAACTGAAGAAATGGGATCATCTACTGTATATACATTCTAAACTAATGCTTCTCTTCTGCTTTGAATCATACAAAAATAATACTTTATTAAGCATGAACATAACAGTAGGATCATACTGAATTTTTAAACATCCCACATTATGGACAGAATGAGTCCACGTATTAGGATTGTTCCACTAGAGGACAGTGTGCTCATGAGATTAAAGTCAACGATTCAGAAACTCTCTGAGGACCCCTGTGTAGAGGAAACAATCTGTACAGTGGTTAGCCTTAAAATCTATTCCCTTGTACACTTACAAATTTAAGAGGAACGGCTGTGTTCAAATATTCTAGCTCTAACATTGGTTCTGGATTCTCTCTTTTTCCCAAGTTAAGAAGTGCTTCTCATTTGTTTATTGTGTGCAGCTCTCTCTGGAGCCATATGGCTGCAGCCCATGGATTCTAAAGGCATCTGTATTGCTGTTCTTTAATACAAATCTGCACTGACAAATGAATTTTAAAACACTGAGATCAATTTTGGACATGATACTTCATAAATAATAAAACAAAATTCAACTTTATATTGCATACAGTAAAAGATTACTAAACTTTTCAATGTTAAATTTAAAAATTGACAAAAAATGATGTGACCAAGCCATTGAACCCAATATAACTCTTCAACTTACACTTGTCAAAAATGTCCAAAACGGTGTTAGCCTTAAGTGTAAACATTCACAAGTTACCACTCAGTAGGTAATGCAATCTGTGCATTTTATTGTATAGACAATTATTCTCTGTATAATGAAATCAATTTTGTAATTTGTGCAAAGTTATATTCCATTTGTTCCTCTTAAATTAAACTTAAGGGCTTTCATGCAGTTTTGGTATTCCTTTCATCGTTTAACATTTTTCAAACATAACTCGTTTTGGTCTCTGTTTACTAATCTGAAAAGATGAAATGTCTTTCATATGTCCTCAAAGCTCATAACCTGAAATAATTTTGCATGTGTTAGAAATTTGTCTTGATATCTAACCTTCACACAGTTTACAGATATGTAATAGTATTTTGCATATTTTAAGAATACCTTCTCTTGATGTGTTCTTTGAGCCAGGTTATGGATTAGAAAAACTGTGAAAGAAAATCACTTGCTTTTTAGGATTTCTATTTTGTAGTAGTCAGTGCTGAAGGTTGACACTGCAAAAAAACTCCTGGAAGCTGAAATTTTCTGAGATCCTTATAATTATGACAGGGACAAGGGTACACATGCTTACAACTAATATTAAGAGTTATAATGTATAGCACAGAACAATAATGCAAACTAAAATCAACATTCCAGAATCAGATCTAACTATCAGCTTGGTGGCTCATTGCTATACTTAGCATTTTTGTATTATTAAAATACAGTGTGTAGTACAGTACAGAAAAGTGTTGTGAAGTGCTTCAGGGTTCTCTTTCTAAACTGTTACTCTTTCTTGTTTATTTTCATGTCATAGATTCTGTCAGAGTTAGTAAACCTGTTTAGTTGCAAAAGACACCAACAAAGAACACAGAGAAGGTAGCAAGAAAAACTGAAAAACAAGTGGGCAATCTCCCAAAATGGTTTAATACTTGGAAGATGAAGTTTAATGTGGAAAAAGTGCAAAACATTATGTGCAAAAAATAAAAGAAAGAATCCAAAATATAATGTGATCTTACAGTGAACAATCTTTGAAAAACATTCTTCTCATCCAGGTAAGGCACCAAAATTTCAGTAATTAAAAAGACATGAAAGGATGAAATAATACGACATGATAGTAGTGAGACTTCATTTAAAGTGCTATTTTGATTTGTCACTAAAAAAAAAAAAACAAAAAAAAAAAATAAAATATAGCAGCTCATTAATATAGGAAGAGAACGATATCAAGGACATATGTTAATGGGAGAGCCTCCTTAATGTCAAAGAGAGACAGGTATATCAGAATGTAATCCAAATCTTCTATTTACTTCAATCAACTACTTCAATTAAATCCAAAATCACATATTACAAGAAACTAATGGGATTTAGGCAGGATCCAAGAAACACAAGCTAATTGTTAATTTGAAGCAGAAACAACACCTTCTACATTTAAAGTTATCTAAATAAAATATTGCAACCATCTTTAGCTATAAGCTAACTAATTAAGCTTGATGGACTGAATGGCCCTCTTTCATTTGTCAAATGAATGCTCTTCTGATAATTTCTGTCACTTTGTCTATCAGTCTTTAATGTATCTTGCCTTGTAGACATAAAGTTTTTGGGCAGCTCCTTCTGATGTTTGCTGTTGAAAATCTATTTGGTACCAATTCAATTTCTTTCTGATATCATTCAATAGTGCATTTTTGTATCTGTTGTTTTTCTAAAGAACTTCTCTGTTTAGTACTGTTTTGTAATTTTATTTTTCTACAAAATGCCTTGCAGTTTTCATGTGTGGTTGGATTAACTAACTTGAGGCCTCCTAGGCTGAGGCCAATCCTCGAGGCCCCATAACCTTCTTATTAATACAAATGCCCCACCTCTGTACCTTAACGTCAAGTAGTGACCCATTGCAAGCATGAAATGCAAATCATCCTTTGGCACTTGATGCACACAATATTGCTTTAAACCTACTAATGTAGCAGTATATTAATGGCCGTAGAAATGAGCACTATGCCTTTTAATTCAGTCATATGAGATAAGCAACAGTGACTAAAAAAATAGCAGTTTGAATTAGATACAATAAGAGCAACAAATTTACTTTGGCTAGTGTACACAGCCTGCTACTGTGTGGCCAGTTAACCCTCAATATCCACAAAATCTTAAATAAATGCATAACACAAAATAGCAAAAGGTATCTCCCTACCTTCATAAGCTTTTCATTCTGGTGTTATTTGCAGCCAATGATTGTTGGGAGATAGAGTTGTTGAAGGATATCTATCACTTTCCTGTTGCACTATACACTCAGTCCATTTTTTGCCATAAGCTGCTTCAAAAAAGAGCTCTGCTCATTGGAACTAATGACAGATAGTCAGGGATGGACTTGCATCAACAATTATCCTTGTATTTTTGTCCAAACTGGCATGCCACAATTGGACAGACAAACTTTTCTTTTGTTTATTCCTTAACGATTTATAACTGAAGTCATGTTGTGCATTGCAGGTTCTCAAGTTCAGTCATGAACATCCAGGTTTCACAATCAACCAATTATTTTACCTTTTATTGATCTCAAAGTTTAATTATCTGGCTTACTGTATGTTACTTTTCTTATTTTGCATTAACAAAAGTGCAGTGATGGCCTAATTACATATATGAGGAATTAAAAAACATGTATAGGTAGTCTTGCCATATTTTACATGCTTACCTTAATTTTGCCAATTTGTTTTTAATTCTGTTGGTTTGCATTGTGCCCTTATTACTTTGGTAAATGCTGGCTTATAAATAAAGAACAACATATAATGGAACAATAAATTAAAAAATAAATTAAAATGCATCTAACACACAAATTCAACCTGAGCCTGGAACAAGGGAAAGTCCAGAGGCTTTGGAAAACATCTTGCATCACCCCAGTCCCAATGGTATCATGTCCTGGTGAGCTGATTGACTTTAGGCCTGTCGCCCTGACATCACATGTGATGAAGACCATGGAGCGGCTGCTGCTTCACCACCTGAGGCCACAGGTCCACCACACCCTCGATCCTCTGCAGTTCGCACACCTGGAGAAGGTGGGAGCAGAGGATACCATCATCTACATGTTACACCGATCCCTCTCCCACTTGGACAGAGGCAGTGGTGCAGTAAGAATTATGTTTCTGGACTTCTTTAGCACCTTCAACATCATCCAACCTCTGCTCCTTAGGGAGAAGCTGACAGAGATGGGAGTAGATTCATACCTGGTGGCATGGATCATGGACTATCTTACAGACAGACCTCAGTATGTGCGTCTCAGGAACTGCAGGTCTGACAGTGTGGTCAGCAGCACAGGAGCACCACAGGGGACTGTGCTTCTCCGGTCCTGTTCAGCCTATATACATATACAGTATATAGGTATAGGTATATATACCTATACTTCCAAAACAACTTGGAGTCCTGCCACATGCAAAAGTTCGCTGACAACACTGCTATCGTGGGCTGCATCAGGAGTGGGCAGGAGGAGGAGTATAGGAACCTAATCAAGGACTTTGTTAAATGGTGCAACTCAAACCACCTACAACTGAACACCAGCAAAACCAAGGAGCTGGTGGTGGATTTTAGGAGGCCCAGGCCCCTCCCGGACCCTTTGATCATCAGAGGTGACTGTGTGCAGAAGGTGCAGACATATAAATACCTGGGAGTGCAGCTGGATGATAAATTGGACTGGACTGCCAATACTGATTCTCTGTTCAAGAGAGGACAGAGGCGACTATACTTCTTTAGAAGGCTGGCGTCCTTCAACATCTGCAACAAGATGCTGCAGATGTTCTATCAGACGGTTGTGGCGAGTGCCCTCTTCTACACGGTGGTGTGCTGGGGAGGCAGCATTAACAAGAGGGACGCCTCACGCCTGGACAAACTAGTGAGGAAGGCAGGCTCTATTGTAGGCATAGAGCTGGACAGTTTGACATCCGTGGCAGAGCGACGGGTGCTTAGCAGACTCCTATCAATTATGGAGAATCCACTGCAACCCCTAAACAGTATTACCTCCAGACAGAGGACAGACTGCTGTCACTGTCCTGCCCCACTGACAGACTGAGGAGATCGTTCCTCCCCCACACTATGCGACTCTGCAATTCCACCCAGTGGGGTAAACGTTAACATAATACAATGTTATTGGCTGTTATACCTGCCTTGCTCTCTCCACCTTGCATTTTTATCACTCTTTAAATTTAGCATAACCAGCTTGTAATTTCTGTATTGATAAAAAAGATATAAACCTGGAAATAAAATCTTTAGAGTAGGGGCACAATAAAAAGACACTAGTTTAGAGGAAATCCTGTAGCTACAGAGAGTCAACACAGATATTTCACTTGCCCTTACAAAAAAATTCATGTATGGGTCTGACTTTTACAAAGTGAGGAACTAACTGTACGTTCATAGCTTGCAAGCTAATGTTAACTTCACTCCATATGTTTGAAAGTTGGTGTCATTGTAAAATAAAGCATTAAACAGTTTACATGCACAAGGAAAAAAAATAAAACCAAAGAGAAGTCACTGGTTTGTGACATCTTGTTAACACTGAACTTACCATTCAACACTATGGTCGCTGACTAATAAATTATTTTATATTTATAGTATTTTATTACATATTTATATTATTTTATAATTGTAGGTTTATATATGTAGTAGTAGCCAGCATACATTAACTTGGAGATGGGCGGAGCCAGATGGGTGATTGAAAGTGAAATGTCCATAGGTATGCTTAGCTCTGCCTTCTACTAATACTTGGAAAATTCTCATTAGATTTTTCAAGCCAGGGAAGATTCAAGATGTTAAGTAGAGACTTCCAGGATATTGGGGGACATTGTATGGATATGTCCTTGCAGAAAATAAAGAGGGTATCACAGAGAGGGCCATGGCACATGACTGTTGATGATGATTGGATACACTGTAAGAACAGAATAGCCCTGGTGTGATTAGGTAACTCAGCGTTTCTCAACCTTTAAGTATTTGCGACCCAAGTTTTCATAACAGTTTTAATTGTGCCCCCCTAACATTTTTTTGAAAGGAGTCCACTAATACCAATTTGTTCTTTTTTAATTAATGATATATCATAGATGCATATTTTATTATACCTACTTTTATCGACATTTATCTAACTCTATATTTATTTTTCTAGTATCAGAATGTAGTTTAAGTTAATTTTTTTTGGTTTCAATAGATGTATTTTTCATATTTTCGATTCTTGTTTTCTTTTTCTCACAACTTTGCGCCCCCCTTTTTGTTACTTCGCGCCCCCCCAAGGGGCCCGATCCACAGTTTGAGAACCACTGAGATAACTGAAGATGATTCTCTCATTCCTTAAGAAATAAATGTGCCATTTATTGGACTTAACTCTAATTCGGTTTGTGTCTCAGTGTGTTCTTCTTGGTGCTCTTTACTATAAATATGTAGTCACGCGTGTGTGTCTGTGAATCATCTTATTGGCTAATCACAGATATGAGATGTCACTCCGAGATGAGATTGGGCACTGTCACTTAAAGACTTAAAGTCCTGTCTCCTCCCTCGCTTCGAAAAGACGTTCCTTGAGGGCAAATAATTCCAACCTCCTTCCTAGAAAGCAAATTTTGGTTGAGTTTTTATTAAATTGGCTGGATGGGGTGGCACTCCAAGTTTTCTTTGGACTTTATCTGTCTCTCGTGCCATGGCTACATAAATATGTAGTGGTGGACTGCTAAGGCCCTTACCTGGCTCGAATGCCTTCATAGTGGTAGGACTAGGGGAGAGAGCGTCAACAGGACATTATCTCCTAACTAGATAGCAGCCCCAGTGGGATGCTATGTACCATGAACTCCAACAGGGCACATTCAAAACTGGAGTTTGTTGGTTCAGCCCTGTTGTGTTCTGGGGATGCCACTAATGGGTGTTGCTGGGACTGCTGAGCCCTGTTTCATAGGGCTCCCATATCATCCTTAAGTGTTTTCAGACAAAACTTATGGGAAACCAGAAGTACACTCGGATGTTGCATAAAAGAAGCTGGCCGCCTCAACTTCAGATGCCAGAGTTGGGAGTAAAGAGGACAAAACTTGCTGGGAGGAGTGGAGGCAGAGAGAGAAAGACACATAGAAGATGAAAGAAGAGTACATTATTACTGTGTGCTTTAGTGCTTTATACTTTGTTTTGGTGGTGGGAGACGATTGGGAGAAGAATTTCTCACAAAATAAAAACCTTGTATGTTGCTACACCTATGTTTGTCAGGTTTGGGGAGCTGGAGCACCCACTACAGGCCATTATATATATATATAAAATGGATGGCCTGCAGCGCAACCCGGCTGGGACACTGCCTCCCCCTGGACGCTAGATGGAAATTTCCCTGCAACATAGTGGTGCCCTGGATTCCCACAGGGCACCATGGGATCTGGAGTTCGGCTTCATAGCCCTGCTGGGCACTGTGGGTGCCGCCAGGAGACGCTGTAGGGAGATTGGGAGATTTTTACTTTCCATATAGCCTGGAAGTACTCCCAAGTCACAGGGACAGAAGCCCCGAAGTATTTCTGGAATTAAAATCTTTATTATATATATATACTGTATGTACTGTACTCTTCTATATTCATTATTTAATTTTAAAAAATTGTTTTCGCCATCTACTATCCTCTTATGCATTTTTCTTGTTTGTTTTGGTGTGTGCAGCTGAATGTTAATATGATCATGTGACTGGGAAGGAGAATGCTGCAGTTTGGACCACTCAAATTGCATTTCTCTCTTTCTTTCTCTCTTTCCCACTCCTGTGTTTCCTCAGCAACACAGCAGGGTTTGCCCTGTTAGTCTTGATGGCCAGTGCATCACTTCAGGTAATGTAGGGAACATCTATAAAGAAACTAGAGCTTTATATTACTAACAGTTTTTAAAATATCGTTTAAGAAATTAATGCATAACTTTTATTTTTCCCCAAGGTAGGTTCTAAACATCATTCAGGGCCCCAAAGCTTAAGCCTAGTATAGTCCATTTATTAATCATGTAAATGTTGCTAATAAAAGAAGGACTATTTTAACTAACTGATCGGGTCATCTTATGTTTATTCAATTTAAAAGTCATTATTTAGAAACAAAATCATAATACTTATCAAAACAAAAAGAATGTATAAAATTAAACTTTAATAATTATAACTTTCTCTGATGAACACTAAATCAAGGCACTTGACACCCATATTTGTGTAATTGTGTAATTTACATACACTTTTACAATTGAATGAAAAGCAGTTAATTGAAATAATGAATGAGAGGTCAAGAATCAAGCTGCAGTTTTAAAGCTTAAAGCCACCTGCTTTAGCTTTATTTGCTAATAACTTTTTCATAAAAGATTTGACATTTCTTCACATAATTGTGAAACCTTCAGTAAAACTCACAGTGTTTGTCATAAGGTGTTTTATGTCATTTAACAAGGAGTTTAAAATTTTGCAGTGTAGTCACTTACTCTCCAGTTTTTCTTAAATAAAAAAATACCAAGGTTAGGAAAAGAAAAAAAAAAACACATGACCAGTTCAATGTTTTTCTTGGTCTGGTATTTATTTAAATACAACATAATCACAGAAACAGGAAATTTGATTTGGAAACAAATGTACTTTCACTTCATCTGGGTTTGGCAGTCTTCTGGAATATGTATTTACATTTTGAAGTGATATGCAAATCAACAGAGCTCTACTTATATAAATTAGAGGAAATCTTAATTCTTTCCCAGGTAATGAACACCAGAAAGGCCAGATCAACTGTTTTCATTAAGGCAAAATGTTTCAATATTTCTTATCATTTTCAATTTTTTGCTTCTCCATTTACTGTGAGTATTTCTTTGGATTAATTTCTTAAAAAAGAATTATGTATCATATATTATATTAATTATTTACGGCCATGCATTGTACAAAAATAATTAATGTAATTTAATCCTTTATTTTACAGATGCTGAAGTCCAGTCACAAATTCAATTGACTCAGTCAGACCCACAATTAAAACACCCTGGAGAATCTGTGAAGCTGACCTGCACCGTGTCAGGGTTCACTTTAAGCAGCAGCTACTACATGTACTGGATACGCCATGCTCCTGGAAAAAAGATGGAATGGCTCCTGTATATAAGAGGAGATAACACTGACACTAGCTATGCCACAGTCATTCAAAGCCGAGCCACTGCAACCACTGATAGTTCCACCAAAGCATTCCTGGAACTGAGAAGCCTCACAACTGAAGACACAGCGGTCTACTATTGTGCCAGACAGTCACAGTGATACATAATACACAGATCCTCCTACAATAACAAGAAAACTGAAGTTCCTCATTTTAAAAAGTTACTTTGTAAACAGAAATACTGCAAAGTGACTTTGTAGCAAAAAGTAGCTGTCAAACTCTGTCAGGAATAGTCTTTCATGGGGCCATGTTTAATACGTTATGAGGCTGAAGTTTGACATTTAAGGATCTACTGGCAAATCATGTTTATGCAGATAGAAAGTAAAGGTAAAAAACTGCCTGTAAGAGTGTAAGAGAACTGAACCTGGAAGAATGAAAGAGTTGCTTCTGTGGCAGATGGTTGGAAAAGTCACCATACCTGAATGGGCATCACTAAGCATTATTTATAAAGGACTGAATAATATGCAGATTTCAAACATTTACATTTCTCTTTTTTGTTTTGTGTTATTGTTTTGCTTACTTATTTGTACTGTGTGTACTGTGTGTACGTTCAGTAAGCTTACCAATATACATGACAATACTGACTTTACAAACAGATGTAAACAAATATATGATGCAGTGCTAGATAATATCAACTGCAGTGCAGCATTTTTCTATGTTGTATTTTATGTACATAAACTTTGAATGTCTTACAGTGTTTTCCTTTATATCTTACCTGATTGCATTTTTACAAAAAAGCTGTTCACGGTGCTGTTTAAAAACATACTTAATTTTCAACACGTTATTTATTTCAGAGATTTTTTTTTTCATTAATTTACAAAGACTTGTATACATAGGCATACCTGCTGATTTCCTTTTTTCACCTCAGAGCCATTCATTTCTAAACTTCAACTGTTTCTCTTTCAATTTCGGCTACCCAGAGCTAAACTATCTTTCTGACCAGTAGGTGATTCTGAAGCTCTCAATTTAATTAGGAGTTAATGTTGGGCTACATCAGCATGCATCTGCAAAGTAAAAAAAAGGTTAAAGTTGTTTCCTTGCTTAAAATGAAAAAAAAGTTAAAGGCACCACATTTGGGTTGTACTGTATACCCTTCATCAGGTGTGCAACTGAAAAGGAAAGAGCAGGTAAGGCATGGGAAAGGGGGAACTAAGCCAGGGCAGAGGAAAGGAGAAAAGGGTTAGAGTAGGTGAAAGAAACTGGCATTAGAGAAGATGGAATGAGAGACTTAGAGAAATGTGTGATCTCAAGGTGAAAGTGAGCGTAACTTCTTTTGTGTTTCTTTGAAAAGCATATTTAAAGCCTTGTGAAAGAACACAAACAGAAAGTCAGTGTGGCTATGACCAAAAGATGTGAAGTGTTCTACAATAGGCTTTGTAAGGTCTTTTATTTTAACGGTTGGAATGTGCTCCCTGAAACGGTCTGATAGCCATCAACCTGTTTCATCTAAGTTGATGGCTTGATATTTCTTACAAGAAAAGCAGAAAATTATGGTAAGATACCCCTTTGTTAAATTTTAAATTTATCAGAGTGTGATGGATGGCCAGCAGCTCAATCTGGCCGGGATGCCCAAGACGCTAGATGGCGACTTCCCTGTGGCATAGTGGTGCCCCGGATTCCCACAGGGCACCATGGAATTTGGAGTTTGGCTTCACAGCCCTGCTGGGTACCGTGGGTGCCTCCAGTAGGTGTTGTAGGGGTGAACTGGGAGTTTTTACTCTCTGCATAACCCAGAAGTATTCCAAAGTCATGGGGACTTAAGCCCCAAAGTACTTCCAGGCTGAAGAAAAAGCAAGTTCTCCATCTGACTTCCTGACCAAGGACTATAGAAAGGACTACTATGAACCCAGCAAGGGAGACACAGTCGGGTGGAGTTGGACAAAGCTTGCTGGGAGGAGGTAGATATGGAATTATATGATTATTGAGTTTATTACTTGCCTGTTTACTGGTGGCTTTGGTGCGTAAGGCACTATTATTGAGAAGAAAATAATAAAAATACTTTTCAGTGCTTTTACCCAGTGTCTGTGTGTCTGTCTGTTGGGTTTAAAAGGGAAACAGAGCCACCTAGCATCTTGCGCAGAGGTACCCAATACTTATTTGCAAATGATGCAGTGGTTCCTGTTACAGCTTAAAGTGCTTGGTAGAGATGGTCAATCTCTTCCCTTGATGTGAAGAGAGCTGTAGTTAAGAAGTTTGTGTAGGTTAGATGATTGATGGAAAGAGATTTAGGAAGGGTTAGGATAAAAGGCTCCTGTGTTCCACAAAGGCCTAGATCAATTGTTTTCATTAAGGAAAAATGTTTTATATTTTCATATCAATTTGGGCTTTTTGTCTTTTCATTTACTGAGAATATTCATTTGGGTTAATTTTATACATTCTACATTAAATTTATTTTTGATGTACAATGTATTGTATTGTACAATGATTGATGTAATGTAATCATATTTTATGACAAGGCATGAAAATATATGTGTCCTATGGAATTCAGTGTCCCTTCTGATTTAGATCACGTACATTATGGCATGATTGTTATGAATTTTTTGGTACTTTTGTGACTTTCGTCCCTATTTCTATTTTTGATTTAATGCTTTCCTTGTGCAAGAAGCCATTACTGCCCATCAGTAATGTGTAATTAATGTCATTAAGTCTGCATTCTAAGGTTACATATTACATGGTATTGCAATTTTGGGTATTTCTGTGTTTGAAGACAGACAATAAAATGGCATTGAGAAATTCAACTTTTCAATTTTATCTTCAACCATTTTGGCACGTGTACTGTATGTTCTGTTGACAATAAATTAAATTATAGTATTAAGAGCTCATTAACAAAGAAAGATTGAAAACATGACTGATTGTTATTCATCAATAATAATAATAATAATAATAATAATAATAATAATAATAGCAGTAATCAATTTGATACCCAAGAACTGTATACAAAAATATTTAAAAGAAAAAAAAGCTTATTCACTTTCATTGCATATGTGGTCCCTTACTCTTAAACATTTACACTCCAAGCTGATTCTTCCTGTTGATTGATTTGGTTAGCAAATTCTTCTTCTTTGTTGTGCGACATACAATATGCAGTTTAGTCTTTCATTAGTTAGTTAGATGGTTTACCTTTATTATCAACACGTGCAAATTTGCTTTGATCAAGTCATCAACAAAAAAAGGACATTTCATCAGAATACATATGTAAAAATAAAAATCAATACATAAAAACAGAATACCATACTAGTTACTCATTTTAACAAAACTGTACTTTTGATTCTATTTCAAATAAGTTTTATTATTATCGGTTTAAAACTATTTCTGTTTCTATTTGTTTAAAGTTTTAGCAGCAAGTATCATCTTCCAAAAAGTAACATTTGGAAACAACGTTTGAAGCAGTGCATCTAGTCCATTCCTGTCTTATCTGCTTATCTTTTTGCTGTTTTGTTATACAATTTTTGAAGTCCTAATTACAATTGTCCACAGAGATCAGACCCTAGTTGGGTTAAGTTTATGCTCAGACCCCCACACCAGAATAGGAATGAAAAAGTCAGTACACTCTCAAAATCCATCCATCATCCAACCCGCTATATCCTAACTACAGGGTCACGCTGGTGCCAATCCCAGCCAACACAGGGTGCAAGGCAGGTAGCAAATCCCAGGCAGGGCGCCAGCCCACCACAGGGTGCGCACACACACACCAAGCACAATTTAGAATCGCCAATGCACCTAACCTGCATGTCTTTGGACTGTGGGAGGAAACCAACGCAGACACGGGGAGAACATACAAACTCCA
Organism: Polypterus bichir lapradei; assembly: GCA_026402145.1. Taxonomy (NCBI): domain Eukaryota; kingdom Metazoa; phylum Chordata; class Cladistia; order Polypteriformes; family Polypteridae; genus Polypterus; species Polypterus bichir. The sequence continues at coordinate 1,762,475 of JANRMT010062852.1, read as the reverse complement.
CTCAGGGAGGACCTGGGAAGTGAACCCAGGTCTCCTAACTGCAAGGCAGCAGCGCTACCCACTGCGCCACCGTGCCGCCCTACACTTTCAAAATGACACATGTAATAGTTCTGTAGGATGTTAGTTAAAGTACGTTCATTATCCTCAACCTCCTTAACAAATAGGTGTACTTTTGACATTTCTTTGTAGATGCATCATGTTTGCTACAAACTCTCTCAGCTTGGTCATCCTTGTAAATCCAGAGATAACCAAATTTTAACAAAACACAAGATGTAGGCATCTCTATATTCTGGCATATAACGTATGCTAATAGTGAATTTGTTGTTTTTACTTCTCAAAAACCTCACATTGACAAGAGAAATAGTACAGAGTGGTAGCCTTAATTTCTTTAGCTGAACCTTCCTACACAGTCCACCCCAATTACCTCTTGTGTGTTGGGATAGCAGGCATGTCCCCCAGCCCGTTACCCCCTGGTTCACAGATTTCAGTAACTCCTTAGGTATTTCTATATTAAAATTAAACATTTCGATTTGTTGTTTTATAGATACCAGTCAAGCATGTGGCAATCTTTATCACCCATTAGGAATCCATACTATTACTATTAAAATAAACAACAAATAAAAAGAAACAAAACATCTGACTTTCACGAGTTGCTAGCAGAGCAGCTGGATATAGTTCTTTAAAGAGATCCTTATCTTTGATGCCCACAGGTAACCTTTCTCTAATACTCTGATTATATTTTTCCTGTGTCACAAGATATACACGAATACATCAAAAAGGTTTGGGGCAGTCACCCATATATTGTGCACTGGCTGAAAAATGATTGTTTTGTGGAGTTGTATTCAGCTTCAAGTCCAAAACAGAACTGACTAGAGAGTAAGAATATGGTGGCTATAAAGCCCAGGAAAGGAAGTAACGTCATCAGGGCCAGAACCGGAAGTGATGTCTTCAGGACCAGAAGTGACGTCATCATTGGTGTGAAGTGACATTATCAGGGGCACTGGTACCGGAAGTGATGTCGTCAGTGGTGCCGGAACCTAGCGTGATTTTCTGTGGATTGTCTGCAGAGAACTGAGAGAGAAACTCAGTGCAGCTCGCCACTCCCTGGTCTAGTGTGGTACTATTATTATTCATGTCACACATGTGTGACATCCGAAAACCCACAATTTTTAGAAAGTTCATAGAATGTTTTGATAAAAGTCTCAGCTTTCTTATTAAATTCTTTCTAAATTCATTGTTGAAAATGTGCTAAATTGAATTAGTTTAGTTTTCTGAGATACAAAATGCTAGTTCAACTTCTTTAGTAATTTATTAAAATTACTGTCATTCTCTCTCTCTGTAAATGTGAATGACTTAAATACACAGTATTTTCAGTTTCACTGCTGACAACATACAGTATTTTAGAGTGTTGTGTCCCTATTCAAATTAGTATCTTACAAACTGATGCCACCATGATGGCCATTCTCCATGATGATGAAAAATTAAAGTAGCACTTCTTTTTCTTTTGTCATTTCAAATTTATAATGCAGTGAAATCTTGTTTGTAAATCTCTTCTGACACAACATCAAATAAAATGACAACTTAAAGATGTACTCAGTTGAATTTTAATTTATATTTCCTCAGTTAACAACAGCATTCTTCCCTACATACAGAACCCACACACACACACACACAAACATACATTTGTCTAAAATGATCTATTTATTCCCTGAAACTATCTATATATCCCACGTATCTTTAGGGATTGTCTTTAGGTTTGGATTCTTTCAATATTCTAAATTTGGGAATGGGAGTATTAAGTTAGTTGGTATATGGTTTCTTTTAAAATCCTAAATATAAGAGTTTAAGTAAGTTCACAGATAACATTGTCCCAGGGGGTGCCAGTAGATATTTTGGTGTTCTATTTTTTCCTGCCTTAATGTTATTAATAAATGTGTTGGCTCCACATGGCCCTATTAAGAAATTAAAAAAATAACCAGGTTCTAGAAAGAATGAAAGGATTTAACATCTTCTAAGAAATATAATAATAATCACCATCATCATCATCATCATCATTAAAGAAAGTTCATTCTGTTGAAAATCCAAAAACTTGTGTAAAGGTGTTTGTCAGTAGAAAGAGGTTTTCAAAAATAAGGCATCACCAAGATGTAAAAAGCAACGGTAAGTTCATAGACATGGCCTCTAGTAGTAGAAGAAAGCCCCTTTCTAGCAATAATCAAGGTGCTGCACAAACCAGCCTTATAGGATTGTGTTGTCCTTTCTTAAATTAGAGATCAGAATGAGGTCAAAAAGAAACCTTTAGTTCTAGTAAAAGGAAGTATAAGGTTACATGTTATATGTAGTAGAACCATGTAGGGTTTCCATGGCAGACTTTTAAAGATTTAGATGTATTGGGGACTTGGCTGTGTATGCACAACTGAAAGGCTGATTTTTTTTAGCTTGGTTTCCAGTAAGTGGATGCAGTACCACTTACTGAAATGGTTCTGGCACTTGGACGAAAGTTTTTTCCTGCAAGTTTTAAAGGTGGTTCAGGTTGAAATGAAGATTAAGTGCAGAGCATGGATGAGAGTTGATGCAAAGGCCAAGGAGTTTAAAAAGAAAGAGAGAGGAAGAGGAGATAAGAAGTGAGAAACAGGGTACTTTAGCATTCTAGGTATACAAACTGATGAGTCACCACACCAGGTAAGCAGGACTTCAAGATAGATATAGTATATAATGCTTTATTTGACCCAAGGTGGTAATTAGCTGTATGCTTAATTAGATCTGTATGCCTTAACACAAAATGAATGTAGGCTTTACTTTATTTTTATTTAATTTTGTTTAACTTAATTTTATTTTAATTTTGATTTTGAGTTATTCCTTTGAGTATAATTCTATTCTGGGTTTAATTCTAGTCATGCACTGTTTCTGGCATTTTTAAGGTTGTGCAGGGCTGTCAGTAGATTTTCTTTTTTGTTGCAATCGAAAAAGAACATAAATAATAAGAACAAAAGTGCACAAAAATATGTTGCATTTCTTCGAGGATATCCCCCTTGGTTGGTGCTTGTGTTATGTCCATTTTGTTCATTTTTTGTGCTTTTATTTATGTTAATATTACATTGTTGATTATGTACATTATTCTTTGTTTTTGATTTTGACTATGTATGTGGGCTGATTTTGTTACATTCCATGTGCTTTGTAGCTGTTCCCCCAGCAGGTGTGGCCATCTGCTAATGACTTCAAGGAACTGCCCTCCGCCCTATAAATCCAAATGGTCTCTCCTAGTTCCTGGCTGTTCAAAATGTGTTTATGAGTGGTGAGGTTACTTGAGGTTTTTCTTTGCTTTGTGATTTCTGGATATTTTAAACATGTGTTCTGATTTTTAATATTGCTTTAGATACATTGCAGGGACTTTGTTAGCCTTGGATTGCATTTGTTGGCAGCTTCTTTATGCCTTTGTGCTCTTCGCTGCCTCAAAGTGTATTGTTTTGTGAAAATAACTTTGCGATTTATGAAGAACCTTTGTTTATGCTTATATTTAGCAAAGGTTTGACAGTAAATACTCCACTGGTGGGCAACTTTTGAAGTGCTTTTGGGATTTATGTGCTTTAGGACTCCTAGTTCATAACAAAATAGTAATCACATACATCACCCTGTATGTATCTTTAAAAAAAAGGTTCTTTCATATATTCAGTTTTGGTCCATTGCTACATTGTGAAAAAATTTGGATTTTAAAATAATCTTAAAAAAATAAAAATCTGATAAACTGTCTTAATATTATAAAAAAAATTCAGACTCATTTAATCTAAATCATATTTGAAGTTGTGACTGCAAGACTGGAACTAACCTTGGACAGGACCTATAACTTTCAGAGGGCTGGTTTAAAATTGCCATTCACCCTAAGTTGTATTTCTTTGGAAGAAAGAGGAAGAGAATATGTAGAGGAAAACTCACTAGTCCTTGGAAAAAAATGCAAACTTTATACACATAATACCAAGGCACAGGAGTTCAAACATGACTAGTCCATACTGTACATTAAAAAAAGTATTTATACATTTCTCACTCTGCAAGAATTAATATGCCATGTGTAATTTCTGCCCTCTTTTAGACCCACCATGAGTTGAGCCCAGAGTTCTTTAGGACAAAGTTGCCACCTAAATTATTTACATATAGGGTGTCTCACTCTCCACTTATTACATCAATTGTATTATTTGAACTTTATAACAAGTTACAATGACTTAAAGATTCAAGAAAAAGAAAACCTATTTACTTAAAGATAATTGCAATATGTACACTAATTTTTCAAAAAGACAAATACATACAGGATGTAATGAAACACTGAGAAATAAAAACCTGGGTTCGCTTCGCTATTTCGATGGTATGACGCCACTGTCGGCCGCCATATTGAACTTTCTAACGTCACTAATTTTCCAACTTCCCGTGTAGGTAGAAGGCTGACTCCATCTTCACGAAATTTGGTAGGTGGCTTCCCTGCGCTAACCAAAACCGATGTACGTACTTATTTCGGTGGTATGACGCCACTGTCGGCCGCCATATTGAATTTTCCAAACATCACTAATTCTCCAACTTCCCGTGTAGGTAGAAGGCTGAAATTTGGCAGGGTCATTCCTTACAGCTTACTTACAAAAGTTAAGCAGGTTTCATTTCGAAATTCTACGCGTAACAGTCAACAATGTCCACCATGTTGAACTTTCTTATTCATGGCCCCATCTTCACGAAATTTGGTAGGCGGCTTCCCTGCGCTAACCAAAACCAATGTACATACTTATTTCGGTGGAATGACGCCACTGTCAGCCGCCATATTGAACTTTCCAATGTCACTAATTCTCCAACTTCCCGTTTAGGTAGAAGGCTGAAATTTGGCAGGCTCATTCCTTAAAGCTTACTTACAAAAGTTAAGCAGGTTTCATTTCAAACTTCTACACGTAACGGTCATAACGGTCGATAACGGTCGACAGCGTCCACCATGTTGAACTTTCTTATTTATGGCCCCATCTTCACGAAATTTGGTAGGCAGATTCCCTGCACTAACCGAAACCGACGTATGTACTTATTTCGATGGTATGACGCCACTGTCGGCCGTCATACTGAACTTTCCAACGTCACTAATTTTCCAACTTACTGTGTAGGTAGAAGGCTGACCCCATCTTCAAGAAATTTGGTAGGTGGCTTCCCTACGTTAACCAAAACCGATGTACGTACTTATTTCGGTGGTATGACGCCACTGTCAGCCACCATATTAAATTTTCCAAACATCACTAATTCTCCAACTTCCCGTGTAGGTAGAAGGCTGAAATTTGGCAGGCTCATTCCTTACAGATTACTTACAAAAGTTAAGCAGGTTTCATTTCGAAATTCTACGCGTAACGGTCATAACGGTTGACAATGTTCGCCATGTTTAACTTTCTTATTCATGGCCCCATCTTCACGAAATTTGGTAGGCGGCTTCCCTGCGCTAACCGAAACCAATGTACGTAATTATTTTGGTGGTGTGACGCCACTGTCAGCTGCCATATTGAACTTTCCAACGTTACTAATTCTCCAACTTCCCGTGTAGGTAGAAGGCTGAAATTTGGTACTTATTTCGGTGATATGATGCCACTGTCGGCCGTCATATTGAACTTTTCAACGGTCTTTGTTACTTATGGGCCCATCTTCAAAAAATTTGGTACGCGGGTTCCCAACGCTAACTGAATCCTACTTACGTACATATATACGTCCATAGCCTGCAGCTCGGTCACCGTGTGAGGCGGCGTTGGGTCCCCCATCCCAACGCCTCCCACGTTGTTGGCTGCCTGCCTATATAAGGCCGTCTGTCGCTCCAGTCTCTACATTCCCTTCCTTGCTTCGCCACGGTATTCACGTCTCCCTGCTGATAACTACAGCCTTTTTATTTAATCCACGGCTTCTCCGCTGTTTTATTGTTCATGTATTGCGATTATAGTTATTGTGTTGGTATTTTAGACTTACTTTACATTGTTCAGGTACCCATTTCCTTTATCATTCCAACCGTACCCCCATTAATATGTCTATCGAGGTGATCACCATCGATCAAAGAACTGTCACTTACCAAGTGGTTTCCATGCCCGGAGAGGGCACCTGCCTTTTCCATTCTCTTTGTTACATATTGCACGGCCATATCAGACTCACTCTTAAACATCTTAGATTCACAGGTGACGATTTCAGTAGTGGACACTTTGATGTTTAGAAATGTTTAAACTCTCAAAAGCTGGATGTGAAGTTATCAATGCAACTGGTTTTATACTTACAACGCTTGACAGATGCCGAATGTCTCTTCAACACAAGTCCTACAAATACTGTCATAATTGAAACAAACCATGAAACTCATACCGATTATGACAGCAGCAATCCAAGCTGTGAGATCTGAAACAAGATTACTGTTCACATGGCCAACTGTACGTTGCATGCTCAAGAGTAAGCTCAGCGCACAGCTACAGCTTGGTCATATTACAACTGGAGGGCCGAACTGACAATGTGACATACAAAGAGATCCTTAACAAATAATTATTGGTATATTTTCCCTCAGTTTTAAAAAGGTTTAATTGTCTTCTTAATAAAAATTTTAAGGCAGTACTTCGCCGCTGCGAAGAGCGGGTATTTTGCTAGTTAATGATATATCATAGATGCATATTTTATTATACCTACTGTGACAGATAGGGGGTGCTATTGTCTCCTTGAACCCGCAGACCACACGTCAGACACCAGGTAAAAGTCCCAATAATGACTTTATTATTATAATAATCTGCACAAAGCACCTCCACCTCCACAGTACTCACAATAATGAAAAAACAATAATAATAACAATACAATAACCAATCCTCCACTCCCAGCACCTCCGTCACCCTTCCTCCCACCTCGGCACAGTCTGCTGGAGTTTCCCATCGTCCTTTTATATCCCTTGACCCGGAAGTGCTTCTTTCCCTCAGTTCATGTGATTTCATAGCACTTCCGGGTCAAATGAAAATGTCTTCTTCTTCCGCCCGGAAGTACTTCATTCCTTCCGTCCCCGTGATTAGGGAGTACTTCTGGGCTATAAAAATACTTGTGCCTCCCTGCAGCATCTCCTGGTGGGCCCCACGGTATCCAGCAGGGCTGTGAAGTAATACTCCAATGTCCATGATGCCCTGCTGGAATTCAGGGCCCCTCCATGTCGCAGTGTGGGGGTATTGGCCGGGATAAACTGCCGGCCATATATCACACTACTTAACTTTTATCGACATTTATCTAACTCTATATTTATTTTTCTAGTATCAGAATGTAGTTTAAGTTCATTTGTTTTGGTTTCAATAGATGTATTTTTCATATTTTCGATTCTTGTTTTCTTTTCATCTTCGCTCCCCCCTTTTTGTTACTTTGGGGGGCACGCCCCACGGGTTGAGAACCACTGTTTTACAATATACATATTTATTGCTGTGTTGCAAATAGAAAATTATTGGATGTAAAGAATTCCCTCACATAGTGGAGACATTGGATTGAGGAAAAAAAGGATTCGTTTGTAACTTGAACCAACCAAAATTTTATTTATTAAACAAATGCAAAATTAACTAATTTATTGGTTACTTTTTTTTTTTATTTCATACTCAGCAGGAGAAAGAAAAGATATCGCAAACACCTTGTCTCAGTAACTTCATGAAGTTGAACTAATTCTGAAAGCCATAAAAAATGTTTATCCAGAAAAATCTTTGCCTGTCACTTGTGCTTTAAATGTTTCAAATGTTTTCTAAGAGATTAATTAGCCCTTTTAAAGTCTTATCTGCCTTTGCAGTTTTCCAGATAAATTTGGTTTTGTACCAGAGACGCTGAGAGAGAGTAACTCCTCAATATAACTCAGTTTCTGCATGACATCAACAAATGTTCAAAACGCTAGACTTAAACTGAAACTATTTTTGGTGGCCTTCAAAAGCATATGCCTGTGCAGTGTGTAACAGGGTTAAAAAGTACATCCTGGAATGCTACAAGCTAGTTTCAGCCTATTCGTAGTCCTTTGAAACTGTGCAGTGAAATAAGCATGAATTTTACTTCCCTTTGTCTCGTGTTCCATCCACCCATTCATTATCCAACCCGCTATATCCCAACCACAGGGTCACGGGGGTCTGCTGGAGCCAATCCCAGCCAACACAGGGCGCAAGGCAGGAAACAAACCCTGGGCAGGGTGCCAGCCCACCGCAGGGCACACACACACACCCACACACCAAGCACACACTAGGGATAATTTGGAATTGCCAATTGGTGTTACCACTTTAATTTTAATAATAGTCATTTCAGTCTCTAAATTTTTCCATTACAGTCCTCTTAAATGAAATTCCCTTCTGTTCAAGGGTTTCTGCTCGAGATTTTACATGCTTGGCTTTTCAAAGTCTTTAAAAAGGTTGGTATCCGAATTAATCTTATTTCTGTACACTGTTTTTAAACATTAAGTGTACGAAAGCAAAGCAAAGGGATACAGCACAGGCAGCAACTGTGGTGATTAAAGATACGGTCAAACCATTGTCAAGCAACGCTGGATTTATGAATGCTATCGAAGGTACAAATAGGTCAGAAAATACTGTATGTCCCATAAAAGTGGTTGGCACAAAAATGAGCCTTGGTGAATGCATTGCTTTTTGTGCCAGCCATAAAAACACAAGGTGTTAGCGTTCAAAATTCACCCTCTGATCTTAAAAATCACATAGAGGACATGAACTTTTGTTTGACTTACCATTTGGATATATTGATTATTAAAACGATAACTAAAAATCAAAATAAAACATCAGGAGGAAAATAGGGCTGGCCAAAGCAACATAAATCAGCATTAATCATGAAATTGACAAGCAGCTGCCATGACATTATTAACAACTTTACCTCTAAAAAAAGCCATGAAGCAGAAGTTTTAAGGATGATAAAGACTGTGATCACAGTTACATGTGGTTCCTTTCAAACTACAACATGTTATTCTGCCTGTGGTTTTGCCTTTATTATTTGCACTTTAAAACAGATGCTTGTTTATTGTATTTTTATACTAGATAATACACTATTTGTTTTCTTCTCATCTTGTCATTTGCAGGATGCTGGTTAAATTTTTATTCTAAGCAATTTTTTAGTTTATTTTCTGATCTTCTGGATGACAGTCTAGTTTACTTTTTATTTATAAATGGCAGTG
>JANRMT010062852.1:1725544-1753215 GCA_026402145.1 Polypterus bichir lapradei | reverse complement strand
TTGCCAACAGTAGCCCAATTTTCGCCAACATCCTGTTGGCTAATAGTACTGGTGGTGGTCGTTGTTAACCCGGGACTCGACTAATCCGGTATGGAAATCTGTATTGTTGATCCGGTAAAATTTTACACCGGATGCCTTTCCTGACGTAACCCTCCCCATTTATCTGGACTTGGGACCGGCACGATGAAACACACTAGTTTTTGCATCCCCTGTGGCTGTGTTAATGTGCTATAAGTAATAAAGGTTTTTTATTGAAAAAGGGATATAAAACATATCTAGCTGATACACTGTTGAGAGCCCCTCAGACATCCATCACACAGCACAAGAGTGAAGAAAACAGCTTTGAAGTAATCCCATTCTAGAAGTACTAAAAAAACACACAGGCCAACAGACACTGCAGGTACCCGACCCTGTAAGCAAGCATGTTTGGCCACAAGACTGCCCACTGCTCCACTCATCATCCAACCTTACTTTCTTGTCAGACATAAACTCACAAGTGATCAAGAAGTAATTATGAAGGATTTGAAGGACATTATTCCACAACCTTTGCCGAAGGGGTATATAAACATCTTACACAAAAGGCATCCCAGCACAGAGTTGAAAAATTGCATGGCCAGAGGTATAGTATTCTGCACATTACTTCCAAAGGCATTTAAACTGCGATAACCTAAATCCTCAACAACAGAGAGAACCTCTACAGTTAGTTACCTGACCTGCCATGGTCAAAAGTGGCAGCTGACATCTTAAAGTGAAACTGTTAGCATTATCTGGTAACAATGGACTCGTATTCAGGATAGTATGAGATTGACTTGCTTTACATTATAACCTCTACAATGGTCTTCACAAATTGAACAGACATTATCAGTTCATGGCTCACCAAATATACTTCTCTTGGACAACGACAGATATTTCACAAGCCAGCATTTTAAAGATCTTGGCAGGATATGGGACTTTGCATTCCTCATTAGCACTCTGGACAATCCACAGTCAAATGGATCAGCATAAAGAGCAGTTTGTAGTGCTAAACAGCTATTGGAGTCAAAATGTGGTGAAATCAACATTTTTCTTAAATTCCTGAAATTCAGAAATATTCTTCTTCATTCAAAATGTGGTTCACCCACTTAGAGACTGATTTGAAGGCAGACAAGGACCACAATCCTAGTCACAAAAAACTCCTAGGAATCTTCTCTACTAAATACACAACAAGCCAGAAACCAAATATGGCAAAAAGTGGGGTTATACCAAATCTAGTAGGAACCTACAATCACATTATACCTAGATTAATAAGTACAAATACAAATCCCTCAAGGACATGACTACATCACTCTCTGTGAAAAAATTCACATAGTAAGTGAGCAGCACCCACATTATGCCATACTCACAAAATCTGGCTTGTCAATACCAAAAAAATTATAATAACAACCACCACTCAAATTGATTGTTCACTGCTTATTAAAAGAGGAAAAAAGAGGATGTTTGCATGGTTTCTTATAGAACTGGACTTATAAACACAAATAGAAAATTCAAACATTAATAAAAAGTTAAAATTGTATTTTAAGTCATATCTGCAGGTACACTAGCTAGCAATTAAAAGCAATACTGGCTTACTATACTTACATGTCAGTTACCACAGTATACATCTTATAATATATTTCTAAAATATCAAATGTAATGAAGCTTGCACAATACTCCCAAAATGAGTTTGAAAAAAAAAAATGTTGCTTTTGATTCTTCCTCAGGTGTTCACATTTAATGGGCACGATACTCACAGGCTTACTTAATTTTCTATTATGTATTTTAAAATTACTTTTTATACTTTAATACTTAAAATTACTTAATCTTTTTAAATAGAAGTCACAATGAAGAGGTTCGCCTCATAATGCCCTGGCTGTTTTTTCAATGAGCTGTATTCTATGATACCAACCTTCAGTGTTACCTGAATCTAAATTTCATTAGATCCATTCAGTTCAGAACCATTCCATATGATGAAATTCTGTTCAGTTTATTCCATGTCTCTGCATTTGTAAAGCACACTCATTTTCACTTCTCTATCTTCCTACATTTTTGGTTTTTTTTTTATGCTCCACAAGAGATTTTGTTATTTGCTATCTTTCAATATTACTTTGTACTTTGTTATGTTTTTGGATTTCCCTGGATGACACTTTATTTCATTTTTCATTATTTCTTCATGTTTTCTCTCTAATCATTTACCTGTTACCTGTATTTCATTTTTTTCGCGTATCATTGTATTAAAATATCTTTTTATTTTATTTATTTATTTTGCTTTGCTCTTCCAGAACAAAGCTTTTGTTTTCTCTGACCAGTCCAGCCTGTCATCCAACTGCACTCCAAGGTGTTTGTAGGTCTTGGCTAGCTCCACACCAACCCCTTCAATGGAGACAGGTTTCAGTGGAGGCCTAGACCTCAGTAGTCCACAACAATCTCCTTGGTTTTGGAAGTGTTCAACAGCAGTTGGTTTGGCTGGCATCATCTCACAAATTCATCCACCAGAACCCTGTACTCCTCCTTTTGTCCACCCCTGGCACACCCACAATAGCAGTGTCATCTTAGATTTAAGCATGTATAAGGTTATTTTTTATGTCATTGGTTTGTTATTTTTTATGCTTTAATTTAGTGTCTTTTCTTTCTGTTAATTAAAACAATCCTTTTTTTTTGTTTTTGTTTATATCATGCTTTTTTAAGTGTCATTGTTTACATTATCTTTTTTACATTTGGCTCTGCTTATTGTTCTTTTTTTTTTTCAATATCAAAAATATTTCACCACACACTGAAAAAAGGTAATGATTCACACTTAATATTTTCAATCTGAACCAATATAATTCTTTTTAGCTTGTTGGTCCCACAATTTTTAAGTTGAGGCAAATCATTTGGATGCAATTCACTTGTTTAATACTGAAGTAAATCTATTTTTTAAGTTGTTCTTCTTTTTTGGCAGTTGGGAAGCCATCAAACTGGAAAGTTCGACCGAAAGAATATACAAACGGCCCCTCAAACACAGCACATGAACAACCTAAAATATTAGGTTAACTGAAATAGGATTTTTACGTTTATTCCCTCCACCATAACTTACTTTGGTACAAACAAATTCTTTTACTTTGATTGAGATCTGAAACCAAATATTTCAAGCTACAACACTAAATGACTAATCTTAAGTTGCTTGAAAGAGAAAATTTACGTTGAATGAACAACATCAATTTTATACTTTTTTCAGTGCAGTCAGACATTACACTATTATATTTATATTTTTATATTAGTATTTCTTTAGTGAGCATCAATCTACCCCTTCCATTTATGGTCAGTGAAAAGAAAAGATGCATTCTTTATTCTTTTTAACATTCTGTACTTGTGACAACATTATGACATTTTTTTCCATTTTTATTTTTCTGTGACAAAGTGTGCCATGATTTTCCTTCAGATCCCCAAGAACCCACATCCACACTCTTAAAAATAAATGTGCCAGAGTGGTTCTTCATTGTAGTGCCATAGGGGAATCATTTTTGGTTTGCAAAACATCTGTCCACTTGAAGGCAATGTAAATAACCTTTATTTATTTAGATTCAAAACAAGCTCCATACAATAATAACAAATTTGTGAAATACCAATGAATCACAATTTTAAAAGGACTCTTGCTGCATTCAATAATACAAGTCAGTTTTCTTAATCTGTTAGTGCTCTGCCATGTAGCCTACCAAGCATTAAAGATTTCATGGGGTTTTTTTTTTCCTACATATTAGGACGTTTTTCAAAACCCAAAGAACCAACTTCATATACAATACAATACAATTTATTTTTGTATAGCCCAAAGTCACACAAGAAGTGCAACAATGGGCTTTAGCAGGTCCTGCCTCTTGACAGCACCCCCAGCCTTTACTCTCTAAGAAGACAAGGACAAACTCCTAAAAAACCCTTGTAGGGAAAAAATGGAAGAAACCTCGGGAAAGGCAGTTCAAAAAGAGACCCCTTTCCAGGTAGGTTGGGTGTGCAGTGGGTGTCAAAAATAAGGGGGTCAATACAATACAATATACAGAACAGAACAAATCCTCAATACAAATAAAAGATTTATAAGTAAGTAGCAGAATTTAACAGTTCATGATATCCCATAGTATGATTTGGATTTGTTTAGAGTCCAGAAGACCTCAGCCATCAAGCTGCCTCTCCCATTTGGCCTTTTCACAGCTGAGACAGCACTGGGCCAACCAATCCAATGAAAGATGCAAAGAATCCTTACCAGAATGGTGCTTGGTCATGCAATAGTTCTTTATGGAACCACACAGCCCAGTAATGAATCATAAAAATACCATTAAAGTCTTTCCACTTTCCGGAATCCTTTAGATCACATGCTGCAGAAATCTAGAATCTACTGTGTATTTAGACTATCAGAGACAATGGAGGAAAAAACCTGTGATGGGACACCGGTCTATATGAGCTCTCACTTACAAATACCAACACTCAAAAACAGCAGGCTTTGATGTAGTCACTTATTAACTTAATAATACCGTTTTTAATATGTTGGAAGACTACAGAGAACTGGGTGTGAAAATAGGGATGAGGAGAAAGATTGTCAACGATGAAGATGAAACAGAGGTCTTGCACCTCCCTGTTGTACAGCTTACTGAGAAATGAATGTCAATGTTTTAATATCTAACATGTACATCTGAGGTAATCTATTTTAATACAACGTTTTAGTTTAGAATACAAAGAATAAGTCGTGATATTAATTTTATTCTACTGTTGAATTTTCTAAAATTAACATTTTACAAAAACTAAAATTATTGCAGAAAGAACAAATTGTTAATGGATTTAAAATGAATTACAGAGGATATAAAATAACAGTCAAGGTGTCTTTGTTAATCAAATAATAGTAGATACAATGCATAGAAAATGTGTTAAATGAAAGCTTTTTGTAAATCCAGCCGTTTGATTTATGCAAATATCTTAGCCTTACTGCTATTTCTAAAAGTCTCCGCACTTTCAAACAGTTCGTCATCTCCCAAGATCGTAACGGAGAGAGCGCTGCTTCTTTATATATGTATCATGTTTCTTTTTAGTACCTTTGTTGCATTTTCACTTTTAACATGTACGTGAGTTACAACGCTTATAGAGTAACAATTAGGCTAACGAAAGATTCTTATTTTTATAAATGATTATTTTTCATTTCTGTAAACAGGCGTGCGATCTGCAATAAAGATGTCACAAGATGACGCTCTAAACCGTAAACCTGGCGAATCCGTGAAGCTGTCGTGTCAGGTCTCCGACTTCTCACTCAGTGACACCTGGACCTGCTGGATCCGGCAAAAATCCAACACGACCCTGGAGTGGATCGGAGAGATTAATGGGGCAGGCAACAGTATTAACCTTGCGGCGTCTTTTAAAGAAAGATTTACAATTTCTAAGGACAATTCCAATAAAATGTTGTATCTGCAAATAAACAGCCTGCAGATGGAGGACATCGCCAGTTACTGTTGTGTTAAATACAAACAAGTCAATGGAAATCCGTACGGAGGCTGTACAAAAACAAGTACTGAAATATTGGGCTGAAACTCGGAGTAAATCACAAAAAAGTGGCAATTAACCAATCGACCTTGATTCCGGTTAGTACAGACGTGGTAGTTGTAGACCTATAATTCAAATTAGCGAAAAAAATAACCCTTTAGTACCAACACTGTTCGATTGTTCGATTGTGCTTTTCGAAGAACACAGGCTGAAAAAGAGTAATTATTAGTATTATTATTAAAATACAGAAAGTTATAAACAGTAATATCATAATAAATAGCCATACAAATCTAAATATGTCAATTTAATAATAAGAACAATACTTTAGAAATTGTAGATTTTTCTAAGGTCATTTTTACCATTTGTTTCTTCTTGATTTAAAAAAAAAAATCAGTTTAGTAAAAACTGAAAGCTAAAAGCATTTGACTGCTTTATTTGGTAATATAAAATCCAGTTATGTATTGCTTAATAATATGCGTGTTCATGCTTCAATGTGTCATATTCATATCTTGCAAAATATCAACAAAATATAAATTCCCTAAAAATACTATTGATACTATGGAAGCATACAAGTTTGTGTTGCTGGCTAACATCTAGAATCTTCATTTCAAATCCCAAATAGTCATCGTATACAGGTAACGTGCACAGTTTCCAAATGTCTCATTTCTTTCCAAATCTTGAAGACGTACATTTTAAGTTGACTGGTATGTGTTATGCCTATAGTTCTTAGCTTGCATGCTTTCCTACCAAGATATTCATCCCACTTCTCTTTTCTGCATTCCTATAGTGAAATTACCTAGTGTCACACATGCAAGTAGGAGGCAGCTAAAGGGTCTGAGTAATTGTAATAAAACATCCGACCAGGGGGAGGTGGAGTGCGCTGACTGTCTTTCTCAGTTCCCTACAGACCTTTCCTGTGAAATCCTGCAAGGTTCTGGCGCCTCAGAAGACATCACTTCCACAGCTGGCCCCTTTGCTGACGTCACTTCCACTACTGGTTCCGGCCCTTTTGATGACATAATTTCCTCTATGGGCCTTAAAGCCTCCATCTTTGTCTATTGTAATCAGTTCTGTTGTGAACTCTGTTCTACGTATGCACATCGTGCTTAAAAACTTAAACCTTTGCAGCTGGGAAAACAATATACGGGTGGCTGCCCCAATTCTTTATGATGTCTGATAGATATATATTTTTTAGTCTTTTGTATACTACTGATATTCACTAATTGGAACTGACAAATATCCCCACAAGACAAATGATATCCTCGGCACATCCTCTGAAGTTTTGAAATAGCCCTGGAGAGATAAAATAACATCCCTGGAAACTTGATTTTTAAGCTTTCCTCACTGTGACACAGACAGTGGGGTGTAGTGGTTAAGTCTTTGGACCTCAAGTTCTGTGGCTGCAGGTTGAACTCCTGCTACTGACATCGTGTGACTATGAGCAAGACACTTCACCTGCTTGCCTCCATTTGGAGAAACAAAAGAAATGTAAGTAACTGCATCTCAAATGATATAACCTGCCTTGATAAAGGTAGCTATTGGTTTTGTATATGTCCTGAAGAGAGGACAGCTTGATGCCAGTAGCATTTTATGCTGCACTCACTACCCTCTGCTACACCTTTTGATGCTCAATAAAATACTATGAAATGTAATTTCAATTTATCAAGCTTTTGTCAAGGTTTTCTGGCCATTTCATGTTCACATTAGATGGCTGCTTTGGGTGCAAGGTAGGAAATGGTGATAGGCTGTTTGTATCATCCTATTTTTAGCCTGAAATCAATTTATGATGTTAGTAGAGTCAAGTGTCTACATTTTTTCACCCTAACTATAAGGCAGATTTCAAAATATTTATTTCTTTTAAATACAGGTGTAAATGTATCAATTGCTTTGAAAATCCCTTTCATTTTCCTAAAATTGAGCAACATTATAAAAGATTGCTACAAGGCCAAAGAAAAATTGCAGTCCTATGAGGCAGAGGCCATTACTGTATGGCTTCCAGTTTTTTTAATGGACTGTCTACTAGTGGAAGAAAGCCATGTCAACATGATTGAAGATCTACTTTTTCAGCAGTATACATCATTAACATGGGCACTCCACATGGCAGTGTACTGAGTCTTCTGTACTCATTGTTTACCTCTGACTGTGTGACTAGACATGAAATTTGCCAACATCATTAAAGACCTTATCACCAACAAGAGTAACATACAGAGAAAAGGTCTACCTGCTGACTCAGTTATGCCAGAACAACATCCTGATTCTTAATGTCAGCAAAAATAAGGAGCTGCTCATAGATTGCAGAAAGCAAAAAGAAGACCACATTGACATCCACATCAAAAGGAATGCTGTTGAAAGAGTGAAAGGTTTAAAACTCCTTGGATTGTATAACACTGGTGAACTGAAGTGGACACAACCCATTTTGGCTCTTGACAAAAATGTTCACTAGTGCCTCTACTTTCTTAGAAGTCAGTGGACAGCTCAGACTTCTCAATGTTGTTGTCAAAAACGTCTATAGGTGCACAGTGGACTCCATTCTCACTGGTGGCATCATGGTACCTACTGTACTTGGCTTAACATCATAAGGCCCTGCAAAGGTTGCTTACAGTATAATTGGCACCAAGCTGCCATCTTATTAGGGCGTATTCCACACTCACTGTCTTAGAAAGGAAAACAGAATAATTAAAGACCTCAGCCAAGAACAAAAACTATAATTTAACAAAAGTGCATTAAGCAGGCTTTATTGGAATATGTTTGCGAGACAGAGTGCTAGTCAAGATAACTTCAGACCCATGAGGATATCAAAGAAAGGTGCTGAAGGTACACATAGGGCAAGAAACATCAAATATTTTGAAATTACTTAAATTGACAGGTAACATGGCTAGTTGCATATAATTGTACATATGCAGTATACAGTATGTTGTATTCTAAGTACTGTACAATTTTTATTAATTGTATTGTATTTTTGTCATTCGTTCTGATGAGACATTCAAGCTGGAATTCCATGATAATATGTACATCTGACAATAAACTTGACTTGACTTGGATGTGTCACCAGTCTGTTGCAGTGATTGCTTATGCATTGCCAGTTTTAAATCAACATTTAATCTAATGAGGAAATGTTCGAGATCTTGCACACAAAAAGAGCACACATGGTGAAACATACCTAGGCCCAGAGAGAAAGTGCAAACTCTATACAGGTACAGACAAGGTGAAGAGTTTAGACTGGGGTTCAAAATAAGTGAGGTAAAAATGCTAATCACTGCATTATCCTCGCTGCATTTTGTTAAACTACTGTATGCAAATAATCTACCATATCACTTTATAACTGATGATATTTTATTTTACGATAAAATGTCTCTATTAGGTAATAAAAAGAAACTATGAAATATCAACCATAAATTACTCTAATTATTCACAAAAATATGACATTTACTTTACCAGGAAAAGCAACTTAAGAGATTTCAAAAGCTGTACAGGAAGTCAAGATTTAGGCAGTTTTAACATATTGCCCGTTTTAACATTTGCCAGGTAAAACTAAACTGAAGAAATGGGATCATCTACTGTATATACATTCTAAACTAATGCTTCTCTTCAAGTTTTTTTAAATCATACAAAAATAATACTTTAGTAAGCATGAACATAACAGTAGGATCATACTGAATTTTTAAACATCCCACATTATGGACAGAATGAGTCCACGTATTAGGATTGTTCCACTAGAGGACAGTGTGCTCATGAGATTAAAATCAGCGATTCAGAAACTCTCTGAGGAACCCTGTGTAGAGGAAACAATCTGTAAAGTGGTTAGCCTTAAAATCTATTCTCTTGTACACTTACAAATTTAAGAGGAACAGCTGTGTTCAAATATTCTAGCTTTAACATTGGTTCTGGATTCTCTCTTTTTCCCAAGTTGAAGAAGTGCTTCTCATTTGTTTATTGTGTGCAGCTCTCTCTGGAGCCATATGGCTGCAGCCCATGGATTCTAAAGGCATCTGAATTGCTGTTCTTAAATACAAATCTGCACTGACAAATGAATTTTAAAACACTGAGATCAATTTTGGACATGATACTTCATAAATAATAACACACAATTCAACTCCATACTTCATACAGTAAAAGATTACTAAACTTTTAAATGTTAAATTTAAAAATGACAAAAAAATGATGAGACCAGGCCATTGAACCCAATAGAACTCTTTAACTTACACTTGTCAAAAATGTCCAAAATTGTGTTAACTTTAAATGTAAACATTCACAAGTTACCACTCACTAGGTAATGAAATCTGTGTATTTTATTGTATAGACAATTATTCTCTGTATAAAGAAATACATTTTGTAATTTGTGCAAAATTACATTCCATTTGTGCCTCTTAAATTAAACTTAAGGGCTTTCATTCACTTTTGGTATTCCTTTCATCATTTAACATTTTTCAAAAATAAATCGTTTTGTCTTTGTTTACTTATCTGAAAAGATTAAATGACTTTCAAATGTCCTAAAAACTCATACCCTGAAATAATTTAGCTTGAGTCAAAACTTTGTCTTGATATTTAACCTTCACACAGTTTCAGATATGTGTAATAGTATTTTGTATATTTTAAGCACATCTTCTCTTGATGTATCTTCCTCATAGCATATTCTACAGTCCAGTGTCCTTTGAGCCAGGTTATGGATTAGAAAAACTGTGAAAGAAAATCACTTGCTCTTTAGGATTTCTATTTTGTAGTAGTCAGTGCTAAAGGTTGACACTGCAAAAAAACCTCCTGGAAGCTGAAATTTTATGAGATTGTTATAATTATCACAAGGACAAGGTTACACATGCTTACAAATAATATTAAGAGTTATAATTTATAGCACAGAACAATAATGCAAACTAAAATCAACATTAGAATCAGATCTAACTATCAGCTTGGTGGTTCATTGCTATACTTAGCATTTTGTATTATTAAAATACAGTGTGTAGTACAGTTAGGGTAGGACAATCTGCTCATTCAGGCATCCAGGTCCTCAGGTTAAAATCCCACTTCAAGCTGTTTTATGTCAAGTTGATACAGTCACACCATGGGAATGTCTCTGCATACTGCAGTTTTCCTTCCAGATCCATAAAAATGTATGTTTTAGGTTATGTAACAGTTGTAAATGTGCCCCCCTGTGAGTGGAACCTGTAACAGGCTGGCTCTGACTCTATAGTCACCACTGACCTGAATTAGATTATGCATGTTTGAGAATGTCATTTTGTGACATTTTATGTCATTAGAACATTAGAACATTAGAACACTCTAGACGTGAACAGGCCATTCAGCCCAACAAAGCTCGCCAGTTCTATTCACTTGTTTCCTCCAAGAAAACATCAAGTCGAGTTTTGAAAGTCCCTAACATCTTACTGTCTACCACACTACTTGGTAGCTTATTCCAAGTGTCTATCGTTCTTTGTGTAAAGAAAAACTTCCTAATGTTTGTGCGAAATTTACCCTTAACAAGTTTCCAATTGTGTCCCCGTGTTCTTGATGAACTCATTTTAAAATACAAGTCTCGATCCACTGTACTAATTCCCTTCATAATTTTAAACACTTCAATCATGTCACCTCTTAATCTTCTTTTGCTTAAATTGTAAAGGCTCAGCTCTTTAAATCTTTCCTCATAATTCAACCCCTGTAGTCCTGGAATCAGCCTAGTCGCTCTTCTCTGTACCTTTTCTAGTGCTGCTATGTCCTTTTTGTAGCCTGGAGACCAAAACTGCACACGGTACTCAAGATGAGGCCTAACCAGTGCATTATAAATGTTGAGCATAACCTCCTTGGACTTGTACTCCACACACTGTGCTATATAACCTGACATTCTGTTAGCCTTCTTAATGGCTTCTGAACACTGCTGGGAAGTTGATAGCTTAGAGTCCAGTATGACTCCTAAATCCTTCTCATAAGGTGTACTCTCGATTTTCCGACCGCCCATTGTGTATTCAAACCTAATATTTTTATTTCCTATGTGTAATACTTTACATTTACTGACATTACTGACTCATCTCAGAGTAAAATTGTTTAGCAAAGCAAAACACTGTGTTTTGAGCACCTGAACTGTTATATTGCTTGTTTTTTGCTTTTAATTACATATTCTTAAATTATTATTATTATTATCATTATTATTATTATTATTATTATTAGTAGTAGTAGTAGTAGTAGTAGTAGTAAAATGATCCACCTGATTGTAAACATTTTAATTGTTAATATTTCTTGGATTTTACCATAAAAAATATTAATAAAAATGTGTTTCCAATTATTTTTTTCCAAAATTGGGATGATAGATTCTAATTAGACACTTTTGGTTTCTTTGTAAGAAAACAATATACTAAAGTTACAAAAGCTGTGTGTTATTTCACACACTGGCATTTGAGTCCACACAAACACTGCACCCCAGACACATTGGAGCACAGCTGCTGATCTGCTGAGCCCTGGGCCTTTTGAATTGCAGCACTCCATGACCTTTCATGTGACAAACTTCTGCAGGCTCCTACAACATTAGAAGAAGATAACAGCCAAAAGAACCGAGAGTACCTCCGTTGACTGCTGCAATTATCTCTATGAACATTTATGTTGGGTCTTCCAGCACAGCCTGATTGTTGAATTGTAAGATGAAAGAATCTTTAATACAAGCAAAGTATATGTTTTGTATTTGTATGATGGTTATTTTGTTGCTATTGTGGGTTTTGGGGTGGCAGTATGAACAGAACGACCTTTCCACAGTACGATTCCCAGAATTGAATCTTGTCCATTCCCACACCTAAAGCTCTCCGCTGGACACAACTTCCCTTTATTGGTCAAAAGGTGATTTAAAATACTGCAAATGAATATTCATGTGAGTTCAATTATTCAAACATTAATTGGAAATAAAAAGAAAACAATGTAATAATTATCATAGCAAACAATCATTATCTCAGCATTTTTTTTCAGGCAAAAAATAAGACAATGCTGACCCAGACCTTCTTTATTCTTACAATAAACATGGCTTAAGAAAAGCAAGCCAAGACATGCTTAATTCAAAGAATTTCATGCTTATTTTTGATTCAAACATTGTATCTTAAACTTGGCTTTGCACTTTAACAGTCAGTCAGTCATTGTCCAACCCATTATATCCTAACACAGGGTCATGGGGGTCTGCTGGAGCCAATCCCAGCCAGCACAGGGTGTAAGGCAGGAACAAATCCTGAGCAGGGCGCCAGTCTACTGCAGGGCACACACACACACCAAACTCCACGCAGGGAGGACCTGGGAAGTGAACCCAAATCTCCTTACTGCGAGGCAGCAGAGCTACCACTGCACCACCGTGCCGCCCACATTTAAACATACAAGACAAATAAGAAAAAAATAATAATCAAACTTTGTCAAAATATACAAATGTATAAATATGCATTTTATTAAAGAATTTTAAAAAGATAAAATTTTTTGAATGTTATTGGCAAAATTTAAAAACACAATCTGTGTTTAAAGACGTTATAATGGAAGTGTCAAACATTCTTCAAACACTAAATGCATGAAGACTACATAAACTCCAGGCCCTGACTGGATTTTACCATTTAGTAAGCATGCTTTGGGAATCAGTTCATACTAGAGAGGTGTCTGGCAACTGCAAAACTTAAAGAATGGCAAGGCTTTTTTGACTTCCATGTAGGCTTATGCAATGTATCATCTTCAATAAATTAAACTGTTTTTATGATAATAATATACTGAAAGGGCCAACAACGCTTCACAAGTAGACAATCAGGCCAAAACGATCTGTTAAACATTGTGAACAAGCAACTGAAGTGACAGACAAAACCAAACCATACAACATACTGTATTTATATATACTTTCAAAAAACTGCCAGATTTTTTACACTAAAATTCAATTGGCATAAAAAGGAACTTTGAAAAGTGTTGTGAAATCCCTCAGGGTTCTTTTCCTCTTTCCAATTTATTTTCATATCATAGATTCTGACAGAGTTAGTAAAACTGTTTAGTTGCAAAAGACACCAACAAAGAATACAGAGAAGGAGGAAAAAAATTGTAAAACAATTAGGCAATCTGCCAAAATGGTTTAATACTTGGAAGATACAGTTTAATGTTTAAAAAGTGCAAAATGTTAATTGCAAGGAAAAAGAAAACATCAAAAATATAATGTTGTCATATAGTGAGATATCTTTGAAAACCATTCTTCTCATTCAGGTAAAGTACCAAAATTTCTGTAATTAAAAATACCAATAAAATAAAAAAATACTTTGCCAAACAAAGTCTACATGTGTTTTGTTGACTTGGAAAAGGCGTTCGATCGTGTCCCTCGGGGAATCCTGTGGGGGGTGCTCCGGGAGTATGGGGTACCGGACCCACTGATAAGGGCTGTTCGGTCCCTGTACAACCAGTGTCAGAGCTTGGACCGCATTGCCGGCAGTAAGTCGAACCCGTTTCCAGTGAGAGTTGGACTCCGCCAGGGCTGCCCTTTGTCACCGATTCTATTCATAACTTTTATGGACAGAATTTCTAGGCGCAGCCAGGGTGTTGAGAGGGTCCGGTTTAGTTGACTCAGGATTGGGTCACTGCTTTTTGCAGATGATGTTGTGCTGTTTGCTTCATCAGGCCGTGACCTTCAACTCTCTCTGAATCGGTTCGCAGCTGAGTGTGAAGCGGCTGGGATGAGAATCAGCACCTCCAAATCCAAGACAATGGTCCTCAGCCGAAAAAGGGTGGAGTGCCCTCTTTGGATTGGGAGCGAGATCCTGACCCAAGTGAAGGAGTTAAAGTATCTTGGGGTCTTGTTCACGAGTGAGGGAAGAATGGAGCGTGAGATCGACAAGCAGATTGGTGCAGCGTCCTCAGTGATGCGGGCTCTGCATCGGTCTGTCGTGGTGAAAAAGGAGCTGAGCTGTAAGGCAAAGCTCTCAATTTACTAGTCGATCTACGTTCCTACCCTCACCTATGGTCATGAGCTATGGGTAGTGACCGAAAGAACGAGATCGCGAATACAAGCAGCTGAAATGAGTTTCCACCGCAGGGCGTCTGGACTTTCCCTTAAAGATAGAGTGAGAAGCTCAGTCATCTGGGAAGGGCTCAGAGTAGAGCCGCTGCTCCTCCGCATCGAGAGGAGTCAGATGAGGTGGCTCGGGCATCTGATCAGGATGCCTCCTGGACACCTCCCTGGTGAGTTGTTCCAGGCACGTCCAACCGGGAGGAGGCGCCAGGGAAGACCCAGGACACGCTGGAGGGACTATGACTCCCGGCTGGCCTGGGAACGCCTCGGGATTCTCCCGGAAGAGCTAGAAGAAGTGGCAAGGGAGAGGGAAATCTGGGCATCTCTGCTCAAGCTGCTGCCCCTGCGACCTCGAATAAGAGGAAGAGGATGGATGGATGGATGGATGGATGGACTTTGCCAAACATTTTAAACATTATCCAAAGGACAAAGATAGTAAGACACAATAGTAATGAGACTTCACTTAAAGTGCTATTTTGATTTGTCAGCAAACATAAAAAAAAATAAATAAATAATAATACTAAATAAAAATAAAATATAGCAGCTCTTTAAGCTAGGAAGAGGGAAGAAACCAGGGACATATGTTAATAAGACAGTCTCCTTAATGTTAAAGAGAGACAAGTATGTCAGAGTGTAATCCAAGTCATCAAAAGACATTATAACATTGATTCAATTAAATCCAAAAATCACACATTATAGAAGACTAAAGGGAATTAAACAGAATCCAAGAAACACTTTTCCAAGTAAAAATTTGTTGAAATCTGGAAGAAGCTACTTATTCATACATTTAAAGCAGAAACTCCACCTTCTACATCTAAAGGTATCTGAAGAGCATATTGCAGCCATTATTTAGCGATTAGCTAACTAATCAGATTTGATGGACTGAATGGTCCTCTTTCATTTGTGAAACCGTATGCTCTTCTGATAATTTCTGCCACTTTGTCTATCAGTCTTTAATATATCTTGCTTGTAGTTTCATAAAGTTTTTGTACAGCTCCTTTTGATGCTGTTGAAAATCTATTTGGAACCCATTCAAGTTCTTTCTGATACCATTCAATAGTGCACTTTTGTATCTGATGGGTTTCTAAAGAACTTCTCTGTTTAGTACTGTTTTGTAATGTTATTGCTCTACAAAGTGCCTTGCAGTTCTTCATGCAGGGGTGGATTAAATAACCTGAGGGCTTTAGGCTGAGACCAACCTTTGCCATTTTCTTTTTAATTCTGGGAATTTGCTTTCTTAATTGAATCCAAATATTGAGAACTGATGATAAGCACATGTTTTGTATACGAATGTTTTGAATTGTATTTTTGTCAAATGTTTCGAGATATGCTACAACAAATTCTATTGTATCCACCTCTTCTACATCCATTATTTAATTAAAAAATGTTTTCTGTCTCTACTGTCCTCTCAAACATTTTTCTTGTTTGTATTGGTGTGTGCAGCTTAAAGTTAACACAATCATACAATACAATACAATACAATTTATTTTTGTATAGCCCAAAATCAAACAAGAAGTGACACAATGGGCTTTAACAGGCCTTGCCTCTTGAAAGCCCCCAAGCCTTTACTCTCTAAGAAGACAAGGAAAAACGCCCAAAAAAACCCTTTTAAGGAAAAAATGGAAGAAACCTTGGGAAAGGCAGTCAAAAAGAGACCCCTTTCCAGGAAGGTTGAGCGTGCAGTGGGCATCAAAAAGAAGGGGGTCAATGCAATACAATACTCAGAACAGAACAAATCCTCAATACAGTATAAAAATACAAATTTTACAGGTACGGACCAGTATTTAACAGTAGATGATATCCCATAATATGATTTGGAAATTGTTTAGAGTCCTGGAAACCTCAGCCATAAAGATGCCTCCCCCATTTGGCCATTCCACAGCTGAGACAGCACTGGGCCAGCCAATCCGATGAGAGGACCCCTCTACCCTACGATTCGTGCAATCCTCCATCAGGGATGACTTTACCTTAGGCAGGCAAAACAACTTGACAGGTGGGCAGTGGCATTTTGTGCCACATTTGAGTACCGAGAAAAGAAACAGAATAGGTGAGGGTTAGTAACAAATTATAACTATCTTATAACTTACTTTTGTTTTAGTGCTAATGACTCACAACAGGGATGCAGTCTGTACAGTTAATCAGCAGCTCTAGTCAGGATATGCTAAACTGAAGTAGTGAGTCTTCAGCCAGGATTTAAAAGCTGAGACTGAAGGGGCATCTCTTATAGTAGCAGGCAGACCATTTCACAGTTTAAGAGCTCTTTAACTAAAAGCTCAACCTCCCACTGTTGTTTTATTAATCCTTGGAATCATAAACAGACCGCATCTTGAGATCTTAATGTACACTCTGGTTTGTAAATCATGATAAGTTCAGACAAGTAAGCCGGACCTTGGCCATTTAATGCTTTATATGTTAAAAGGAGGATTTTGAAATCTGCCCTAAACTTAACCGGGAGGCAGTGTAAGGATTTAAGAACTGGAGATATGTGTTTGTATTTTCTGTTTCTTGTAATAATTCTTGCAGCAGCATTTTGGATTAACTGGAGGCTGTATAAAGAACAGTTTGAACATCCAGTGAACACAGCATTGCAGTAGTCAATCCTACTAGAAATACATGCATGAATTAATTTCTCAGAATCCTGTTTATTTAAGCGTTAATTTCCCAACATTTTTAAGATGGAAGAAACATGATTCAGACAACTTTGTAATAGGTGCTTTAAATGACATGCTAGAGACAAAGATAACTTCTAGATTGCGGGCTGATTCAGTACAATAAATGGTGATTCCAACTGAGTTAAATGATGACAAAATATTGTTGTGATCAGCGTCATTCCCTCCAACAATTAACAGCTCTGTTTTATCTGTGTTTAAAGACAAGTAGTTCTCATTCATCCACTCCTTTAATTCACTAACACAACTAATTTAAGACAACATCAGAGAAACTTCATTGGATCTAAATGAAAGGTATAACTGGGTGTCATCTGCATACGAGTGAAAATTAACATTGTTTCCTAATAATAGATCCCAGTGGAAGCATGTAAAGTGGAGATCATGTGACTAGGGAGGAGGATGTTGCTGATTGGACCACTCACATTTCATTTCTCTGTCTCTCTCTCTCTCTGTCTCTCTCTCTCTCTATCCCACTCTTGCTGTTGCTCAGCAATGCAGAAGTGTTTGGCCTGTTAGCCCTGATGTCCAGTTCATCCCTTCATGTAATGTAGGGTACATCTAGTAATGATAGTTTTATTTTACTAAGAAGTTTTAGAAATACTTTTAAAGAAATTAATGCATTAACTTTTATTTTTCACCAACGTGGGTCCTTAAAGTCATTCAGGACCCCAAAACATCAGCCTAGGATAGCCCATTTATTAATCATGTAAATGTTGCTACATAAAAGAATGACTTCTTTAACTGACTGATTGAGTCATCTTATGTTTGTTCAATTAAAAAAATAGTTATTCAGAAACAAAATCATAACACTTATCAAAACAAAATGAATGTACAAAATGAAACTTTAATTATTATAACTTCCTTTGATGAACACTGTATCATGGCACTTGACACCCATAGTTGTGTAATTGTTTACATACACTTTTAAAATTGAATGACAAGCAGTTAATTGCAGCAGACGAAATAATGAATGACAGGTCAAGAATCAAACTGCAGTTTTGAAACTTAAAGCCACATGCTTTGGCTTTATTTGCTAATTACTTTTTCAAAAAAGGCTTGACGTTTCTTCAGATAATTGTGAAACTTTCAGTAAAACTCACAGTGTTTGTCATAAGGTGTTGTGTCTTTTAACAAGGAGTCTAAAATTTTGCAAAATGTCAGTGCAGTGTAGTCACTTACTCTCCAGTTTTTCTTAATTAAAAAATAGCAAGGTTAGGAAAAGAAATAAAAAGTATTTTACATGAAACACACGACCAGTTTAATGTTTTTCTTGGTCTGGTATTACTTTAAATACAACATAATCACAGAAACAGGAAATTTGATTTGGAAACAAATATGCTTTAACTTCATCTGAGTTTTGCAGTCTTTTGGAATATGTATTTACATTTTGAAGTGATATGCAAATCAACAGAGCTCTACTAGTATAAATTAGAGGAATTCTTAATTCTTTCCCAGGTAATGAATACCAGAAAGGCCAGATCAACTGCTTTTATTAAGGCAAAATGTTTCAATATTTCTCAACATTTTCAATTTTTTGCTTCTTCATTTACTGTGAGTATTTCTTTGGATTCATTTCTTACAAATAATTACATATATATTATATTAATTATTTATGGACATGCATTGTACAAAAATAATTAATGTAATTTAATCCTTTTATTTTACAGTTGCTGAAGTCCAGTCACAAATTCAGTTGACTCAGTCAGACCCACAATTAAAACACCCTGGAGAATCTGTGAAGCTGACCTGCACCGTGTCAGGGTTCACTTTAAGCAGCAGCTACTACATGTCCTGGATACGCCATGCTCCTGGAAAAAAGATGGAATGGCTCCTGTATATAAGAGGAGATAACACTGACACTAGCTATGCCACAGCCATTCAAAGCCGAGCCACTGCAACCACTGATAGTTCTACCAAAGCATTCCTGGAACTGAGAAGCCTCACAACTGAAGACACAGCGGTCTACTATTGTGCCAGATATCACAGTGTTACATAATACACAGATCCTCCTACAATAACAAGAAAACTGAAGTTCCTCATTTTAAAAAGTTACTTTGTAAACAGAAATACTGCAAAGTGACCTTGTAGCAAAAAGTAACTGTCCAACTCTGGCAGGAATTAGGCAATCTCCCAAAATGGTTTAATACTAGGAAAATACAGTTTTAATGAGCAAAAAGTCCAAAATGTTATGTGTAAGGAAAAAAAAATCCAAAATATAATGTTGTCATAAAGTGAATAATCTTTGAAAAACATTCTTCTCATCCAGGTAAAGTACCAAAATTACAGTAATTAAAAATACCAAAAAAATAATAAAATACTTTGCCAAACATTTTAAACATTAACCAGTGGAGAAAGATAGTAAGACACAATAGTAGTGAGACTTCACTTAAAGTGCTATTTTGATTTGTCAGCAAACATAAAAAAAAATAATAATATAAAATAAATAAAAATAAAATATAGCAGCTCTTTAAGCTAGGAAGAGGGAAGAAACCAGGGACATATGTTAACAAGAGAGTCTCCTTAATGTTAAAGAGAGACAAGTATGTCAGAGTGTAATCCCAGTCTTCAAAAGACATTATAACATTGATTCAATTAAATACAAAAATCACATATTATAAAAGACTAATGGGAATTAAACAGAATCCAAGAAACACTTTTCCAAGTTGAAAGTTGTTGAAATCTGGAAGAAGCTACTGATTCATACATTTAAAGCAGAAGCTCCACCTTCTACATCTAAAGGTATCTGAAGAGCACATTGCAATAATTTTTAGCTATTAACTAACTAATCAGATTTGATGGACTGAATGGTCCTTTTTCATTTGTGAAACCGTATGCTCTTCTGATAATTTCTGTCACATTGTCTATGAGTCTTTAATGTATCTTGCTTGTAGTTTCATAAAGTTTTTATAGAGCTCCTTTTGATGATGTTGAAAATCTATTTGGAACCCATTCAAGTTTTTCTGATACCATTCAATAGAGCATTTTTGTATCTGTTGGGTTTCTAAAGAACTTCTCTGCTTAGTACTGTTTTGTGATTTTATTTCTCTACAAAGTGCCTTGCAGTTCTTCATGCAGGGGTGGATTAACTAGCCTGAGGGCTTTAGCCAGAGGCCAACCTTGAGTCCCCATAACCTTCTTGTTAATACAAATGCCCCACCTCTCTGTACCTTAACGTCAGGTAGTGACCAATTGCAAGCTTGAAATGCAAATCATTCTGTGACACTTAATGCACACAATATTGCTTTGAACTTACCAATGTGACAATATATTAATGACAATTGAAATGTGCATTATAAAACATACAATATCATCAACAATAACTGAAAAATATGCAGTGCGAATTAGTTTGAAAAAGCACAATATTAAGCAACAAGTTTATTTTAGCTAATGTACTACTTCTGTGTGGCCAGTCAACCCACAATACTCACAAAATCTTAGGTCAATGCATAACACAAAATAGCACAATAGCAAAAGGTATCTTCCTAACTTCATAAGCATTTCATTCTGGTGTTATTTGCAGCAAAATCCTTTATGATTCTTGGGAGATACAGTTGTTGAAGGGTATCACTTTCAAGGAGCGCTGGTGTTGGGCTGTTGAGTCCTTCGTGTTGCACTATTTTTTGCCACAGCCTGCTTTGATAAAGAGCTCTGATCATTGAAATTAATAACAGATAGTCTGGGATGGAGTTGAATTAAAAATTGGTCTTGGATTTTTGTCCAAACAGGGCTGCAACAATTGGAGAGACACAAACTATTCTTTCACTCTTCTATGCACAAGCAATACTATTCTTAATGATTTATAACTAAAGTCATGTAGTGCCAGGCATGTTCTCAAGTTCAGTCCTGAACACTCAGGTTTCACAATCAACCAATCATTTTGACCTTTTATTGATCTCATAGTTCAATTATCTGGCCTTTGTTTCTTGTCTTATTTTGCATTAATAAAAGTGCAGTGATGGCATGTATGAGGAATTAAAAAGCATCTATAGTTTACTATATTTTTACATGCTTAATTGAACTTAATTTTGCCATTTTTTTTTAATTCTGGGAATTTGCTTTCTTAATTGAATCCAAATATTGAGAACTGATCACGAGCACATATTTTGTATAAGAATGTTTTGTGCTGTATTTTTGTCAAATGTTTTGTGGAGATATGCTTGAAGAAAATTCCATTGTAACCACCTCTTCTACATTCATTATTTAATTAAAAAAATGTTTTCTGTCTCAACTGTCCTCTCAAACATTTTTCTTGTTTGTATTGATTTGTGCAGCTGAAAGTTAATACGATCATGTAACTAGGGAGGGGGGTGTTGCTGACTGGACCACTCACATTGCATTTCTCTCTCTCTCTATCCCACTCTTGCGCTTGCTCAGCAATGCAGAAGGGTTTGGCCTATTAGTCCTGATGACCAGTTCATCCAATCAGGTAATGAAGGGTACATCTATAAAGTAATGAGAGTTTTATTTTACTAAGAAGTTTTAGAAATACTGTACTGTTAAATAATTTAATGCATTAACTTTTATTTTTCCCCCAAGGTGGGTCCATAAAGTCATTCAGGGCCCCAAAACTTCAGCCTAGAATGGCCCATTTAATAATCATGTAAATGTTGCTACATAAAAGAATGACTTCTTTAACTGACTGATTGAGTCATCTTATGTTTTATCAATTAAAAAAATTATTATTCAGAAACAAAATCACAACACTTATCAAAACAAAATGAATGTATAAAATGAAACTTTAATTATTATAACTTCCTTTGTTGAACACTGTATCAAGGCACTTGACACCCATAGTTGTGTAATTGTTTACATACACTTTTACAATTGAACGAC
The DNA here is from genome assembly GCA_026402145.1 of Polypterus bichir lapradei. NCBI lineage: Eukaryota > Metazoa > Chordata > Cladistia > Polypteriformes > Polypteridae > Polypterus > Polypterus bichir. Next base: position 1,731,207 of record JANRMT010062852.1, on the reverse strand, counting down.
AAGCAGTTAATTGCAGCAGACGAAATAATCAATGAGAGGTCAAGAATCAAGCTGTGGTTTTTAAGCTTAAAGCCACCTGCTTTAGCTTTATTTGCTAATTACTTTTTCATAAAAGGCTTGACGTTTCTTCATATAATTGTGAAACTTTCAGTAAAACTCACAGCGTTTGTCATAAGGTGTTGTGTCTTTTAACAAGGAGTCTAAAATTTTGCAAAATGTCAGTGCAGTTTAGTCACTTACTCTCCAGTTTTTCTAAATTAAAAAAAAATAGCCTGGTTAGAAAAAGAAGTAAAAAGTATTTTACATGAAACACACGACCAGTTCAATGTTTGTCTTCGTCTGGTATTTCTTCAAATACAACATAATCACAGAAACAGGAAAATTGATTTTGAAACAAATCTGCTTTCACTTTATCTGAGTTTGGCAGTGTTCTGGAATTTGTATTTACATTTTGAAGTGATATGCAAATCAACAGAGCTCTACTAATATAAATTAGATGAAATCTTAGTTCTTTCCCAGGTAATGAATACCAGAAAGGCCAGATCAACTGCTTTTATTAAGGCAAAATGTTTCAATATTTCCTATCATTTTCAATTTTTTGCTTCTTCATTTACTGTAAGTATTTCTTTGGATTCATTTGTTAAAAATAATCATATATCATATATTAATTATTTATGGCCATGCATTGTACAAAAATAATTAATGTAATTTAATCCTTTTATTTTACAGTTGCTGAAGTCCAGTCACAAATTCAATTGACTCAGTCAGACCCACAATTAAAACACCCCGGAGAATCTGTAAAGCTGACCTGCACCGTGTCAGGGTTCACTTTAAGCAGCAGCTACTACATTTCCTGGATACGGCATGCTCCTGGAAAAAAGATGGAATGGCTTCTGTATATAAGAGGAGATAATACTAACACTAACTATGCCACAGCCATTCAAAGCCGAGCCACTGTAACCACTGATAGTTCTACCAAAGTGTCCCTGGAACTGAGAAGCCTCACAACTGAAGACACAGCGGTCTACTATTGTGCCAGACACACACAGTGATACATAATACACAGATTGTCCTACAATAACAAGAAAACTGATGTTCCTCATTTTAAAAGGTTACTTTGTAAACAGAAATACTGCAAAGTGACTTTGTAGCAAAAAGTAGCTGTCAAACTCTGTCAGGAATAGTCTTTCATGGGGCCATGTTTAATACGTTATGAGGCTTAAGTTTTACATTTAAGGATCTACTGGCAAATCATGTTTATGCAGATAGAAAGTAAAGGTAAAAATCTGCCTGGGAAAAGGAGTGTAAGAGAACTGAACCTGGAAGAATGAAAGAGTTGCTTCTGTGGCAGATGGTTGGAAAAGTCACCATACCTGAATGGGCATCACTAAGCACTACTTATAAAGGACTGAATTATATACAGATTTCAGCATTTACATTTCTCTTTTTTGTTTTAGATTGTCATTGTTTTGCTTACTTATTTGTACTGTGTGTGCGTTCAGTAAGCTTACCAATATTCGTGACAATACTGACTCTATAAACTGATGTAAACAAATATATGATGAAGTGCTAGATAATATCAACTGCAGTGCAGCATTTTTTCTGTTATATTTTATGTATGTAAACAGTATTTTACTTTTTGCCTTACCTGGTTGCATTTTTAAAAAAGGCTATTCATGGTGTTGTTTAAAAACATAAGTCATTTTCAACACACTATTTATTTCAGAATTTTTTTTTCATTAATTTACAGAGACTTATATATAGGCAGATCTGCTGATTTCATGTTTTCACCTCAAATACATTCAGTTCTAAAATTCAGATGTTGCTGTTTCAATTTAAGCAGCCCAGAGCTAAACTATCTTTCTGACCAGTAGGTGATTCTGAAGCTCTCAATTTAATTAGGAGTTAATGTTGGGCTACATCAGCATGCATCTGCAAAGTAAAAAAAAAAGGTTAAAGTTGTTTTCTTGTTTAAAATGAAAAAAAAGTTAAAGGCACCACATTTGGGTTGTATATCCAAATCAGGTGAGTAACTGAAAAGGAACAAGCAGGTAACTAAGGTATGGGAAAGGGGGAACTAAGCCAGGGCAGAGGAAAGGAGAAAAGGATAGAGTAGTTGAAAATAAAGTTGGCATTAGAGAAGATGGAAGGAAAGATTTAAAAGATAGTTGGTTGTTGAGACTTAGTGAAATGTGTGATCTCAGGGTGAGAGTGACCCTAACTTTTTTTGTGTTTCTTTGAAAAGCCTTGTGAAAAAACATAAACAGAAATTCAGCGTGGCTATGAGCAAGGGATGTGAAGTGCTCTACAATAGGCTTTGTAAGGTCTTTTATTTTAACAGTTTGAATGTGCTCCCTGAAACGGTCTGCTAACTGTCACACTGTTTCACTTATGTGGATGGCTTGATATTTCTTACAAAAAACCCCAGAAAATTAGGTTTTTAGACTGGGGAGATGCCCCTTTGTTAAATTTTAAATTTATCAGAGGTACCGGATACATATTTGCAAATGATGCAGTGGCTCCTGTTACAGATTAAAGTGCTTGGTAGAGAAGGTCACTCTCTTCCTTTGAAATGGAGAGAGCTGTGGTTAAGAAGTTTGTGTAGGTTAGATGATTGATGGAAAGAAATTAAGGAATGGTTAGGCTCCTGTGTTCCACAAAGGCCTGGATCAATTGTTTTCATTAAGGCAAAATATTTCAGCATTTCTTATCATTTTGCATTTTTTGCCTTTTCATTTACTGGGAGTTCTCATTTGGGTTAATTTTATACATTTTACATTAAATTTATTTTTGATGCTTTTGTATTGTACAATGATTGATGTAATATAAGTATTTTTTAGCTGCTGGAGTAATGTATGGCAAGGTATGAAAGTATATGTGCCCTATGGAATTCAGTGTCCATTCTGATTTAGATCACGTACATTATGGCATGATTGTTATGGATCTCTTGGTGTCTGTGCGTCTTTCATTCCTGTTTCTCTTTTTGACTTAATGCAATCTTTGTACAAGATGTCATTACTGCCAATCAATAATGTGAGCACTTGGCAGTCTTCTAACTTTAATGTCAATAAGTCTGCATTCTAAGGTTACTTATTACATGGTATTGCAATTTTGGGGATATCTGTGTTTGAAGACAGACAAAAAATGGCATTAAAAAATTCAATTTTTCAGTTTTATCTTCAACCATTTTGGCAAGTGTACTGTATGTTCTGTTGACAATAAATTAAATAATAGTAATAAGAGCTCATTAACAAAAAAAGATTGAAAACATGACTGATTATTTTTGATGCAGACAGGTAACCTTTCCCTAATACTTTGATTATATTTTTCCTGAATCCCACAATTTTCAAAAAGTTCATGGAATATTTTTATAAAAGTCTCTGTTTTCTTACTAGATTCCTGAATACATTGGTGAAACTATGCTCTTTTCTTGAATTAGCTTAGTCTTCTGAGGTACAAAATGCTAGCTCATCTTCTTCAGTAATGTATTAAAATTACTGATATTCTCTCTCTCTGTAAATGTGAATGATTTAAATACACAGTATTTGCAGCTTCACTATGGACAACATATATTAGAGTGTTGTGTCCCTATTCAAATTAGTATCTTTCAAACTGATGCCACCATGATGGCAATTCTCCAAGATGATGAACAATTAAACTTGTGAGTCGGGCTTCTTTTTTTTTTTTTTTTTTTTTTTTTTTTTTTGGTATTTCAAAGTTATAATGCAGTTATAATCTAGTTTGAAATCCTCATCTGACACATATCAAATAAAATGACAACGTATAGATGTACTCATTTGGATTTTAATTTACACTGTAGATTTCCTACATCACTCAAGTTCCACATATGCATACAGACACACCCACACACACACACAACCAAACGTACATTTGTCTAACATGATCTATTTATTCCCCGAAACTATCTGTATATCAATTACATTCCCAACATATCTTTATGGATTGCCTCTAAATTTGGATTCTTTCAATATTCTAAATATGGGAATGAGAGTATTAAGTAAGTTGGTATATGGTTTCTTTTAAAATCTTAAATATAAGAGTTTAAGTAAGTTCAGAGATAACTTTGTCCCAGGGGGTGCCAGTAGATATTTTGGTGTTCCATTGTTTCCTGCCTTAATGTTATTAATAAATGTGCTGGCTCCACATGGCACTATTAAGAAATTTACGAGATAACCAGGTCCTAGAAAGAATGAATGAATTTAACATCTTCTAAAAGATATAATAATAATAATAATAATCATTATCATCATCATCATCATTAAAGAAAGCTTATTCTGTTGAAAATCCACAAACTTGTGTGAAGGTGTTTGTGAGTAGAAAGAGGTTTTCAAAAATAAGGCATCACCAAGATCTCAAAAGCAAAGGTAAGTTCATAGATATGACATCTAGTAGTGGAAGAAAGCCCCTTTCTAGCAATAACCAAGGTGCTGCACAAACCAGCCTTATAGGATTGTGTTGTCCTTTCTTAAATTAGAGATCAGAATAAGGCCAATAAGAAACTTTTAGTTCTAGTAAAAGGAAGAACAAGGCTGCATGTTATATGTAGTAGAACCGTGTAGGGTTTCTATGGAAGGCTTTTAAAGATTTAGATGTACTGGGGACCTGACTGTGTATGCACACCTGAATGTTGAATTTTTTTGTTTTAGCTTGGTGTCCAGTAAGTGGATGCAGTGCCACTTACTGAAATGGTTCTGGCACTTGGACAAAGTTTTATTTCCTGTGAGTTTTAAAGGTGATTTAGGTTGAAATGAAGATTAAGTGCAGAGTATGGATGAGAGCTGACGCAAAGGTCAAGGTTTTTAAAAAGAAAGAGAGAAGAAGAGGAGATAAGAAGTGAGAAACAGGGTACTAGATAGACAAACTGATGAGTCATGACACCAAGTAGGCAGGAGTTCAAGATAGATATTGTATATAATGCTTTATTTGACCCAAGGTGGTAATTAGATGTTTGCTTATTTAGATCTGTATACTTGAACACAAAATGAAAGTAGGCTTTACTCTATTTTTATTTAATTTGTTTCCCGTTGTATCACCGTTTAAGAGGGGGTTTCAGGGGAGCAATTTTGTCTACTTGGGGTGCGTTCAGCCCCCCTCTTCACAACGCAAGCGGCAGAAACACAAAGTGGCTGGCGAGTAGCACAGGCCAGGGGTGGGGAGGATGTGGCAGGCCCTTGGTGTTGGCAAGTGAAGCGAGCAGGGGTCGATGTTCTCTAGTAATCTTAAAAAAAATACAAATTTAAGAAACTGTCTTAACATTATAAAAAGTTGTAGACTCATTTAATCCAAATCATATTTGAAGTTGCGACTGTAAGACAGGAACTAACCTTGGACAGGACCCATAATTCTCAGAGGGCTGGTTTAAAATTGCCATTTAAACCTAAGTTGTACTTCTTTGAAAGAAAGAGGAGAGGAATATGTAGAGGAAAACTTCTTGGAATAAAATGCTAACTTTATACACATAATAGCAAGGCATAGGAGTTGAAAATAGGAATAGTCAATACATTAAAAAACTATTTATACAATTTTCACTCTGCAAGAATTAATATGCCATGTGTAACTCCTGCCCTCTTTTAGACCCATCGTGAGTTGAGCCCTGAGTTCTTTAGGACAAAGTTGCCACCTAAATTATTTACATATAGGGT